>JACEIK010012185.1:0-31930 GCA_018107945.1 Datura stramonium | reverse complement strand
TATATAATATATAGATGTAACGTTCAAAAATTCTAATTAGTACCATATGCATTATGCATTAAATTTCAACAATAATTATAATTAAGTTTATGAAAGAACAAAGACATTGGAGTTTAATATTTGTATCAGAAAATTTGAAAGAAACTCAAACATCATATCATAATTATAAATATTCTAAATTTTGTATTATACATTAAGTGTTGTCTTCTCAAATTCCACCGGCTTCAAACTAAAAGAATACAAAATTTAAGTAATAAATGAGGGGATCAAGGAAAAAAATAGATAAAGATAATTAATTTGGGATGTTTATTTGTAATTCTACACAAAGATGTTATAGAATTGGTATTTGATTGAAGGGAAAAAAACGTCATTTAACTTATGATGGTTATTTTGGTCCTTTAGTTTTATACTTTGGGTCTTATATATATTATACTTTGGGTCTTATATATATATATATATATATATATATATATATATATATATATATATATATTTGTAATTATTAAAAGTTAAATTTACTTTTCAGACAAAATTATTAATAGGAGCAAGCTAAAGTAAAGGGTAAAATGGTCGCTTTATTTAATGGACATTTTGGTAATTTAACTTTTCAACTAATTAAAAATTATGATAAAAAAAATAAAAAAAATAAAAAAAATAAAAAAAATAAAAAAAATAAAAATATTTTTATTTTTATAGAGGAAATGAAAGGTTATAGTAGTAACATTTAGGATTTTAATTTTAATTAAAAAATTTGATTTGTTATGTTATGTTTTAATTTTATATAAGATAATTAATTTTATATAATAAAATAAAAATAAATAGAGTGAGTAGTAATTGACACATTTATTTTTGTATAATAATAAGTAAATAAAAATGTGAGAAAAATTATCAAAAGAAAAAGAGAAAAGATATATAGAATCCTTGTCCAAAGAGTGTCACATCACTTCTCTAATGCATAACTTTATATTATAAATATATTACACCCCGTAAGTTTCTAATGTTTAGATGACCTATTAGTATGTTGGTAAAGAGTTTTAGAATACAATACGATGAGAAAGGGGCCTGGAAGATCGAACGAGACGCGAGTTTGGGACCACAGAGCAAGTTTTAATTGCCGCTTGCCCAAAGGGGCAACGTGGGCACGACCTAAGATGGGCGCGATAGGCTCGTGGCACGGCCTGAGATTGGCGCGACAGTGTCCTTGTCACTAATTCATTCACCCACCAAGTATATATAGGTCCTCCCTTCATTATTTTGAATATATAATATTATCTACGACTCGCCAGAGGGAGAAGACGAACAAACCGATGGAAAATCTTCCGCTTACGCTACAAAATGTCGCTTAATTCAAACTAACTTTATCAAAGTATAACGTCGCGAGGAGCATTTACTGGCTGCAGTTAGTTTCGCGAAATTCGGCCCACGAATTGTAACCCCGCCGAGCTAAAATTGTTGAAATTGCTCCAAACTAGTGTTAATACGATCACATGTTTAAAGTAAGCATTTCTCCTTCTAGATTATCGAGAAATTACGAAGCCAATCATGTCTGGCCAAGTTGAAATATAGTTAATATTTATCATATAAAGTTATCGCTTTTATCGAATTTAGTATTGAAATTATCCTTATTCTTCCAATAATACTGACAGCTTGAGAAGAGCAATATCATGAGCCGAAACTCACGCGCTAATCAAGAACGACTAATAAGGTATGTGTTAAGTAAGTTTCCTTCTGCTAGTTGTCTTAGCATGATAACTCGCTGAATCCCAAAAGAATAGCATACTAGCAAAAGATGTCTATTATGATTAGTTGTTGTCATGAGGCCGAAATCGCATCCCATATTAGTTTGGGATGGATTATGCCCGTATAGCTTTCATGCCAATCCCTGGGTTATTAGCCGTGTCGACGCCCGTCGTATGATGACGCCGCTTGCTGAGCCGTATGCCATCCGCCAGGACGAAGATGGGGGTTCTAGATCCTCATATGCCGTGGTTGGCCTTATATACACCCCCGTCAAGCCCGGTGTTAGGGTGCAGATATCGCAGTCCACCGACCTGCACACGCTACATACCAGGCCGAGCGCCTGGGCCATGCACTGTGGGATTGGCGATCGGGCCAGCCACTAGGTGACCCGCAGTGACCTTGGATAGGGCATATAAACTTGTGTACTCACCGTGGCTTATGGGGGCCCCAAGTGGGTTATTCTGCAGGTGATTGTACCTTCCGGCTTATGGGGCCAAAGGTTTGCGTTTGCTTTAGTTATTGATAATTAGATAGTGAAGACGCCTTCTATTACTCGTGTATGATATTTATTCCTTCCTTTCGCCATTTTCGGGGCCTACTTATCTCGCCATTTACAGCTATCGTCTTACATATTCAATACGTATTGTACCGGGAATGCTTTTCGGGCGCCGTATTACTTGCCTCGCAGTGCGGATAGACTCGACATAGGTCCCTCATAGCCTCCAATCAAGATTAGCAGAAGAGTTGGCTCCATTTCTTTCAGGAGCTTATGCATAAGAGGTTTATTCTTTTTTGATCGTACGCTGTAGGTGGCCTGGCCCCGTTCCACCATCATAGTACTCCTAGAGGCTTGCGACATTCCTATTTCCCGTGGTTAGCTATTATTATCCATGTGGGGCCTATATATGCGTTAGTGTATGTGTTGGCCGGGGCCCATGTGTGTTTTAATTACATGTTGGCCGTGTGGGGCCTGTTTAGTTGACGTATTAGCGCCATGTCGTCCAGTTTACCGTAGCTTTAGATTTACTTTACGCTATAACTAGACATCATGGTGGTCTTATTAGCCCTCATAGATTCCGCTGTTGTTGTTTCCGGCTAGTCGGGTTTTCTTTACTGTGTGGCTATAAGGCCTTGTCTGCACAATGTGTTTACAACTGAGATATAGCCCGTTGTTTTCTTGATGAGGAGTAAGCTTGCACAAGGAGGCGAGGGGCCTCGGGCCGCAAGTCGCCTGCATCCCAAGAGGGCACCATGTGCCACCATGTCTCCCAAAGTAGAGCGTGACAAACTTAAGACGTGGGAGCGGTGTCGTATCCCAAGGAATCTCGCAAGCCGTGCTAAGTAGAATTCTGTCTATGGATGTGTGTGCACCACATTCTATAGAAGTGGTGAGGTTGTGAGGCATGATAGGATGGTTACTCTTTTCTTATCCAAATTACACATGTATCTTAATTCTCGCATAGGCTGAGTCCCTAAGCTTACCATATTCTTTATCTACAGAGAAATGACAGAATTCGCGACATACCACGACCGGTAGAAGATTGGATGTCGCAAATAGGAAGCACCAGCGGTGCCTTAGCCGAGCTGGCTCGGTCTGAGGGCGATAGGGAGACTTCATCTCGGCCCCCAAAGACTCTGCTACTTCACGCTCGTAGAGCCGCTGAGCGGTAATGTGACGACACCGCTCCACTGGGGCTTCCATACCACATTCATCTAGACGAGGTTAGGAGTGCTGTTGTTATGCTAGCTTAGATGATGGCGACGCCGGGCGCCCAAGCGGCGCCACAACACAGAACCGTAGTTTGAGGGTCCTGGAGTTTCTATCGAGTCCTCCGCGCTAATGAAGGACGGCGAGGACCTGTGACTTTCTCGACCGCATGCAACGGGATTTTCAAGACGATGCATGACAGCACTACAGAGTCGCTGAGTTAGCAAGATTCCTAGCTATGGTGACATCGCAATATTGTGGTACAACAAGCTGGGAGAGGTCCCGAGGGAGAGATGTTTCCCTCCGACTTGGCCCAGCTTGTCAGAGGCTTTTCTGAATCACTACCTACTCAAGGAAACTGGCAGCACAAAGCTGATCGGCCATCCGGAGCAAAATATGAGTGTCCTGGAGTATACAGAGGTTCGGCTCCTTGGCCCGATATGCACCATTTTTTGTGGATACGCGCCATGCAGGTGGTGCACTGCCATTATGGGGCCGAACTTAATACGGGAGACCAGATACTGCCACTGGGTGAGAGGACATGGATATTGCCCGTGTCCGTGGATTTTGCCTGGACATTGAAGGGATTAGATAAACACAAACGGAGATAAGGAGGTGATCAAGAGCAACGCCAGAGGGCCGTGTGACCTAGTGACATGCGCATGTAGTTCCAAGACGGAACCAAAGCACGATTTTCGTGCGTACTCACCTAGACCCCCACCACTACAAATGTGCCAGCAGGGGAGTGGATCGGGTCAAGCGAGGCGCTGGGTGGCCCGAGAGCCACGACGTTGTGCCCATAGTGCCAAAGAGGAGCGGAGTGCAGTAGATTTATCGTACCGCTTGCCCTATTTGGTAATGACGCCACTTCGTGGCATGCAGTACCTGCCCATAGCATGCTATAATTCAGGGATGAGGGTCATCAAATAAGGGATTGTCCAACCAGGGGTCGAGTGATCGAAACCGACATGATAGATCTTCGTGGGTCACGGCCCTAAAGATCTCCACAGAGGTAGGCCTTAGCCCGGCACCAACAGAGGCCGAGGCGATCAGTGGGCATCTAGCTAAGAGGGTATACTGAGGGTGCACAAGAGAGGCCGTTGGTCGTCTGACTTTAGCGTATCTTATAGAATTAGAAATGGTTGATTTCGATGCAATTATGAGTATGGATTGGCCGGGCGCCATGCCATGCCAATGTTGAATGTTTCCGACTCAAGACCTGTCCGATTTCACTTTCCAAGGAGGTTGTAATGAGTGGAAAGGCAGCAGCAAATAATAAAAGGTAGGTTTATTTCCTATCTTCGGCGAGAAAATTGATAGTAAAAGATGTATTTATCATATGAATGGCTTTTAGAGGCATGCCACATCATGCCTCTAAGTTTTCTTATATATATATATATGTGTGTGAGTGTGTGTGTGTGTGTGTATATGTATGTATATATGATTCTACTTATAACAATAGTGGTGTTCAGTATGCAGCGGTACACTCTTGTAAAATTACCTCTTATAATAGTCATAATTAACATTATACAATAATATTTTATAAGAAATAAATTATGTATAAAATAAACATTTTAAATATTTCTAGTAATCATCAATAATGTCATGCCCATAGTAAATTTTAAGTATGATTTTTTTTTTTTTAAATTATATTAAAATAGTGTCCACCAATTATGGCGTGAGTTTTACAAGGAAAGACTCACAGTATTTTCCTTTTTACGTTTCATATTCTTTCTATCTTTTGGTTAAATTAGTTGATAAATACAATCCTTTTTCTTGGTACACTAAATCATTAAATTAAATTTTGCGTACTTTTTTATAAACAACTAAATGAGATTTAGACGCCAAATACTAATACACATATATATAACAACATCTCACTATAGCAACCATATAAAATTTTCGACAAATATTGACACTATAACAATGTTTAACCGTATGTTTTCTTGAGTTATAGAGTTGTCAATCATATAGGACTTGTATGCATATGTCAAGCCCTTCATATTTAAGGTGGGTAAATATGAATTTCAGATTATCATTGATAGATTAAAATATGAACAAAAAATGGCAAATAAGAGTATCCATATTTTACAATGATAAGCCAACTTAAAAATATATTTCTATGAGAACGAATCAAACCACACATTTTAATTAATTAAAAGCTAAATAGAATATTGAGTCATTTACTCAGTTAATTATTTTTTTTATCAATTCTTTTTGAAACTTTTTTTTTGCTCTTCTTTGTTTTGGGGTTAGTTTTAATTTAGTGCTTTTTTTCCTTTTTCTTTTGCCATTAATTTTCCTTCCATACTATTTTTTCATGCTCTGTATACACGCATCGGTTTTTGACTTTTTGTTTGTTTTATTTTCTTCTAAATTTTATCTCAGAGATTCTTATATATTTTGTAAAAAAACTCTTGTTATTTTTTGTAATTTATTAAATATTTTAAATTATAAATTTTAAATTTTTAAATTTGAAATGTTTTTTTTTATTTGATAATTGGTTTTTTGATTTTTTAATTTTCTAATTTTAATTTTTTCTTGCCTTTTTGTTTTTTTTATGTTGTTTTTTTTATTTGATTTGTCTCAATCAAAATTTTAGCATAAATAAATTATTATAATAAAATAATTTAATCAAAAATTTGATATCGCCCAAGCACACACAAGTGCACGTGGTCGTACAAGTATTATAGTGACTCTTTCAAGCCCGGAGCATCGAACTCATAGGGACTACATAAACTTAGTGATTTTCCTATTTTAGTATTTACAATTATTCTATGCCGTTGTGTAAGTAACACGATGAATTAAGATTTTGATAAATGGTAATATATAAAGTAATACTAATTTAAGCTAAGAACGTCTACTAAAACAATAGCAAGAACATTCTATGTTAAGGCATGGAATGCAATATATAACTTGTATTATTCTTCAACTACCTCTCTTTCGTTGATGGTTGGGAAAATTAGAGTTTGACTATGTCTTTCGAACCTCTAGCTAATTGCCCAATTATGAACCATGCAACTGGCACATTTTTGTGATGCAATACTCACCCTGTGTCTAGTGAAAATTTGTTCCTTGTGTTTATCGAATATGGCGTTGCAGGTACATTTCCATCCGCGCGCAAATCTTACCTTCAATTTACAACAAAGATAAGAACATATTCCCCCATTTCTTCCACGCTCTACTTAATAATTCTCTGCAGTCAAATTAGATTGAAATTTATCTTAATGTTGGCCAAACATTAAACAACAAAATCAAGAATAAAAGAGCAACCATTCATAAGAGAAGAAAATTCAAATGGTAAATAATATGAAATTATACAATCTTGAAAATAATCTTAACCTCGTAATGAGGTAATTTTAGCCCTCATTTGTTGATTAAACATCTCCAAAAAAGTTTCTAACATGAGAACAATTGAAATTTAGAAGAAAGAGAAGAGAAAGAACCCTAGAATTTTCTTCACCAACTCCTCCGGGTCCCACGCTCTTGTCAATATTGGCGTATAATGAAAAATAAAATCTAAGTGTTTATGTATACAAGTGAAAAATTACACAAGACAAGCTAAAGTTCGTGGCACCTGAGCTCATCGCGTAAATGGCTCCTGGGACATGGAGCTGTCGAGGTGCACTAGAATTGAAGAAAAATCGGAGGCCATTGCTCAGGTCACGTAGCCGAACGCGCTAGATTGCCTCCATGACACGGGAATTGCCGAGGACCTTCACCGGCAATTTAGATTTTCTGGAATTACAAGCCCGTGTTACTGAGCTAAAGACGACATATCTCCTCCGTGACACGACTCAAACGCTGACCCTCACCGCTTCGTGCCTTCAAATTTTTACTAAATTTCTTCTTCTTCTACCCAGCACCGTGGGCACATTGTTCAACACGAACAATCCCTAACGTGATACGAAGTGACTTTCCAAATCGGTTTTTAAGCTCTACTTCTGGAGGGATTAATAGAGTTTATGAGTTCATGCAAAGGGTACTCTACGTTGATAATTTTTTTTTAAAGATGATTTGTTCTCAAAGTTTGATCTAAAATCTCTAATTAATAATTTAGGGATATGAGATTAAACTTTTATATTTAAGGTAATTCAAAAGACTAATTGGTATAAAAGAAGAGTAGTTCGAAAGTAACACTACTCTTGAACAAAAGAACAATCTATCAAATTCTCGTGGATGACCAAGCTTTATAACATCATTATACTACCTTTATATGCAAAAAAGAAAATAAAAATATTTTTAATTTAGAATTTAATGTTTTTATTATATATATATATATATATAACACTATTCTACATGCTCAAACAGATTTTAATAAAAATAAATAGAAAATAATCTGGAGAAGGCGTTGAGTGCAATGAGGAATACACAAAGGAGGAAAAAATAATAACTATCTTGAATACATATTTATAGACCTTATTTCTAGTGTTGTCACGTCAGCAATTATATTTAAGTTATAGGTGATGGATTAATTGGGTTTAATAATTATTTTAGGGAGGGGGAAAGGATCTAAGAAAAAGTTTTTCATCATAATTAAATGAGTTAAAAGAGTAGTTGCTGAGTTTTTAAACAAAATAAACGATTAAAAAAAATTTCACAAGATCAAAATTTAAAAAGTATAAAGTACGTAAAAGACCAAAAGATGAATTCGCGGTAATATGAAGGGACACAAGAATTAACACCAAAAATATAATATAAAGAGACTCAAAAATTAATTAACATATAATTGTTAAGAGATTAATACATATTAAAAACTATTATAATTACAAATGCTCTAACCTCTAATTGGGTTTTAATGCAAACCTATTTACTATTATTTAGACAAAAAAGATATTTGTATTCATAATTAATCAACAAGAAAACTAAAGTTAAGGAAATAGAGAATCATCAAAAAATTGAGAAAACATAGTTTCCAATCATAAAAGTATGTCACGCCACTGGGTCATAAGATTATAATTATATAATATATAGATAACTTTCAAAAATTTAATTAGTACCATATGCATTATGCATTAAATTTCAACACTAATTATAATTAAATTTATAAAAGAACGAAGACATTGGAGTTTCATTCGTATCAAAATTTGAAAGAAACTCAAACATCATATCATCATTATAAATATTCTATATTTGTAATATACATTAAGTGTTGTCTTCGGGCCCCACCGGCTTCAAACTAAAAGGATACAAAATTCAAATAATAAATGGGGGGATCAAGGGAAATAATAAAAAAGATAATTAATTTGGGATGTTTATTTGCAATTCTACACAAAGTTGTTATAGAATTGGTGTTTGATTGAAGGGCAAAAAATGCTTATTAGAACTTATGATGGTTATTTTAGTCCTTTAATTTTATATTTGTGTTATATATATATATATACACAAACACACACACACAATTTTTTTTAATTAAAAGAAGTTAAATTTACTTTTTGTACAAAATTATTAATAGCAGTGCTTTTTAAGTAAAGGGTAAATGATCATTTATTATTTAATGGACATTTTGGCAATTCAACTTTTCAACTAAGGGGTTTTCCATTTATATAGTAATATGATAACACACACACACACACACACACACACACACATCATTTTTAAATATATTTTTATTTTTTTATAGAGGAAATGAAAGGTTAGTAGTAATACTAGACGTCAAAATACTAATATACATATATAACAACATTTCACTATAGCAACCATAAATTTTCATACAAATACCGTCACTATAACATTGTTTAACCGTATATTTTTTTGAGTCATAGAATTGTCAATCATATAGACTTGTATGTACATACAAGCCCTTCATATTTAAGGTGGGTAAATATGAATGTACTATTATTGATCTATAAAAATATGAACAAAATAAAAAAAATAAAAAAAATAAAAAAAATAAAAAAAATAAAAAAAATAAAAAAAATAAAAAAAATAAAAAAAATAAAAAAAATAAAAAATTAATTAAAAGTTAAATAGAATATTGAGTCATTTATTCAGAATAATTATTTTTTTATCATTTTTTTTGAAATTTTTTTTCTTTTCTTTTGTTTTGGAGTTATTTTTTATTTAATGTTTTTTTCCTTTTTTTCTTTTGCCATTAATTTTTCTTCATACAATTTTTTTTCGTGCTCTAGATACATCAAGATTGAAGTTTTTGATTTTGTTTTGCTTTACTTCCTAGATTTTATCTCGTAGATTCTTATTTTGTAACTAGATAATTTACTACTTACGTACAAGCTCAATATAACTGATTATAAATTATAAACACTAATATAGAGAAAATTTTAATTTTTTTTTTGGTTTATATATTTAAAAATATTTTAAAAAGCAATTATTCATAAAAATGCTATGTAACTTTTTGATTAATATTTTATTTGTCTCAATCAAAATTTTAGCATAAATAAAATATTATAATATAATTTTTTTATGAAATATTATTTTAATTGTTGTTTGATAGATTGAAATTGAATTGATAATTGAGGTTTTTTTATTTATTTTAGTTTTTAACATTTAATTTGTATTTTACCATCGCCATGATGACATAAGTTTATTAGAGTTCGACGATAATTTATTTGTTAGATCTAATAGATTTATATATAACAATCGTGTGAGTCTTTGTGTATTATTCTCTTAAAAGCCAATACTTTAATTTATTGCTCACAACTAGAAATTAAAATTAAGAAGCGCATCTCATTGTCACATGTGAAGTTCAATAATATATAACTCATCTTAATTGATAACCAAAAGATTATTAGCATGATACAATATTTATTTTTTTATTTTTCCCCCTGAAGAATGATACTTTATAGTTAATAAGTACTTATATCATTTATAAAAATTCTAATGAAAAGATTACTTATAATCTCAAATCATAAGTGCATTTTAAATTTTCTATTTAGATTAAATTTAAATTCATTTAAGGAAGTCATCTACGTATTTGATATCTACATGTTACATAGTAAATTCATTCCTTTGGCTCATATTATTATTTTATTTTAAAATTTGATTTAATCAATGTTAATCGGTTATGTAATTTTTATATTATAATTATGCATTTGTTATTTTTATCAATTTTTTCGAAATAGTAATCAACATAAATTTATTTACTTTATTTTTTGATAAGTAATTTTTTTATTTATTGTTACACCCCGTAAGTTCCTAACGTTTAGTCGGCCTATTCATATGTTAGTCAAGAGTTTCAGAGTACTACACGTATGAGAGAGGGCCCGGAAAAAAGGGTGAACGAGCGAAATCGTGGGAAGCGAGGAGAAGGTCGCGTGCCGCAATAGGGCAGCGTGCCAAGGACCCCCTGCTCCCTCCGCGCAGATTGGCGCCGTGGCATGCCTGAATTTTTAGCGCGACAGGTCCGTGCCACGGACCCCATTCCACCGCCCCTAAGTATAAATAGTCCTCAGTTCATTTCAATTCATTTCTTTGATAAGTTCTCGCGTAGAAAGAGAGATACGAAGAATTCAAGTTATTTTCGTTTGTTTACAGACCGCCAAACGTCGTCTAAATCTAAATTAACTGTATCGAGTTATAAGCCCGTAGGGAGCATAACTATGGAGTTATTTTCTTGAAATTCGCCCGGCGAATCGTAGTTCGCCGTGTAGAAATTGTCGAATTGCTCCTAACTAATTTCTATACAATCACAGTTTCAAATAAGTATTTCCCCTTTCAAATCTCGAAATCATATAAGTTTGCCATATTTTGTTAAGCTAAACTATAGTTAATATTAGTATTTAAAGTTATCATTTTGCCAAATTTAGTGTTGAAACTAGTCTCATTCTCCCGCAATACAATTACGCTTGAAAGAGATATTGAATACCTGACCAACCGCCAGCTAACTGTAGAATCTGGGCGATCCGTGTATGTTAAGGCAAATTCGCTCTCGGCAAGTTAGTTTTTTAGTATTATAACCTCGCCTTGTATCCCGTGAAGAGAGCCGTGGCATATCTATTGTAATTGGCCGCTGTTATTAGCTGAGGCTAGTATTCTAGGTGTAGTTTGGGATTGTCTTTGCCCTGTATAACCTTACATAACCAACCTCAGATTACTAGCCGTGTTGACACTTGCTGTGTGGGCGAGATGACGTCGCTCCAAGGAGCGGTATGCCATCCGCGAGGACGAAGATAGGGTCCAAGGGCCTCATACGGGCCCATTCCATATCGACTATTATATGCCGTATCTAAGCATTCACACTCGTTTAAGCCCGGTGCTTGGAGTGCGTATATCAGAGTCCAATGGACTCAAACACATCTATTGCCCAAGGGCCGAGCAGCTCATTTGCATACCTGTGGAACCAGGGACGGCTATTGTTACTAGATGACCTGCCAGACCTTAGGGGCATATAGATTGAATTGTACCGCTGTGTGGCTTATGGAGGCCCCCGAGTGGGTTATTTTGTGCCGGTTGTATCTTCCGACTTATGGGGGGGCGATAAGGTTCTTGTTTGCATTATTAATGACATAGATTAGACAAGAGGGAAGTTCAGCCTATTCGTGCAGTAACTTCATATTCCTTTCTTTCGCCATTTCGCCCTTTTTAGTTCATTCAGCTTATTTACAACATCTTCAGCCGTATCTCGGACTTGTCAGATAAAGTGTTTACCGATGATATTCGGTGTATTTTTGTTCGATTCGTAGCACGGGATCATTTACGGTAACAAGGCTTTGTGATTCTCATAGATCGCTAGCTGTATGCAAAATTTTCTAAATGTGAGTTTTGGCCGAATTCGTAGCCTTTTTGGGCCATGTTGTGTCGTGGTACGGTATTTAGGTAGATTTTCGAAGATTGAGGCAAGAAAGACATGGCCTGACCCACAACTCCGACCGAGGTACACAATTTTCTAGGCATTTCTGCATTAAGGTTTGTAGAGGGGTTTTCTACGTTGTCGCGTCTTTGACCAAGCTAACTCAAAAAGAAGCTAAATTTTATTGGACCGGTTTATGAACAGTTTCCAAGAACTCGAAAAACAAATTGACATCGCACCAACATTAGCATTGCCGGAAGGATCAAAAGGTTATGCTGCGGTATTGTGATGCTCTGCACGAGTTGGGATGTGTCTGGCGCAACATGGTAAGGTAATTGCTTACGCATCGAGGCAATGAGGAAGCATGAAAGAACTATCCCACTCACGATCCGGAGTTAGCAAGTAGTCCACGCCTTAAAGATATTGAGGAATTGCCTCCGTACGGTGCACGTGGACATATTTACTAATCATAAGAGCCTTCGCACATCTTTACACCGAAAGAGCTGGAACTCGCGGGGTAGCGCCGGGTTAGAATTTTTTGGAGGACTACGACGTGAATATTTTATATCATACAGTGGAAGGCTAACATTGTAGCGTATGCTCACCCGTAGATCCACTCGGGAGCTTAGCATATTTGAAACCAGAACAAATGAGGTCTGAGAATTGCACGCTTAGTCGGCCTAGCCGTCTTAATAGTAGATTCGGGAGACAATCTGGGCAAGGATTCAAAATACCGCAGTATCATCTCTAGTTGTAGAAGTAAAAAAGCAAAGCAGTATGAAGATCCTCATCTAGCACATCTCGTAGATAAGGTACAATAGGGAGAAGCATCGCCGAGGTAACCGAGGATGGGGTTTTGAGATGTAGAGGTCGCCCGCGTTCTGCATGTGTGTGACTTCGCCGCGTATCATGGCAGCGGTACATTATTCTCGTTATTTCCTTCACCCAAGTTCAACAAAGATGTATCATGACATAAAATAGATTTACTGGTGGCCGAGAATGAAGAAAGGTGTAGCAAGTAATTTGTAGCACACGCCCTAACCGCAAAGGTGTAAAGGCTAAACATCAAAGGCCGACGGATTGACACAGAGATAGCAAAGTGCTTATGTGTAAATGGAAAGCAATCAATATGAATTTTGCGACCGGATATCCCATACCAAACATAGATTTGATTCTATCCGTGATTGTCGATAGATTTGACGGTCAACTCATTTTCTCGCGCTCAAGGCTACCTTCTCACTCGAGGACTATGCCGAATATATATCGTAGAGATAGTTAGATTAGATGGTGTCCCAAGATTCATCATTTCGGCGAGGAGTACACTTACAAACTTGGTTGTGACAAATTCTTCCATAAAGGCTTGAGAACACAAGTTAATCTGAGTACGACTTTCATCCTTAGACAAACATGGATAGGTAGAATGTACAATCCACGCCGAGGATATGTTACTGCATGCGTATGACTTCGAGGCAGATGGGATGAATATTTATCCCTTATTGAATTTTCTTACAATAACGCTTACCATTCGACAATTCCATGGCACCATATGAGGCTTTATATGGGCGAAAGTGTAGGTCCCGCTGGTTGGTTCGAGGTAGGAAATCAGAACCAGTTGGACCGTACATGACCCACCAATCGAAGAGAAAGTAAACCTCATCGGGAGAACGTCACACGTAGAGTCGCTTAAACCTTACTCGATGTGCGGCGTAGAAACTTGGAATTCAATGTAGACGACTGGGTATTTCGAAAGTTTCACCGATGAAGGGCGTGATGAGGTTCGGCAGTAAGGGAAAGCTTAGCCCAAGGGTTTTTGGACCGTGATTCAATCCTCGGAGAATAGGTTAGGTGGCATATGAGCTAGATCTACCTTCGTAATCTAAATATGTTCACCCGATCTTTCATGTGTCGATGTTACTAGTGCATAGAGGATCCGTTCCCGAGCCAGCCCATCGAGGACGTCCGCATTATTGAGGAGTTGGCTTTGAAGAAGTTCCAAGAGCTTCATATTATACCGACAAAGTTCGCAAGTTAAGAACTAAAGATGTCGCCTCTTTTAAGGTATTGTGGAGAAACAGAATAGAGAAGAGACGACCGAAGCCGAGGACATGAAATCTAGATATTCTCATTTGTTCCGTGCCCAGTCCGCACGCTATGCGCTTAAGGTAAATTATCGATTCACTTGTTGTTTTATGATTTGTGTTACATATAATGTCGCCTGAGTACAATCTTGTGTGAAATAGTTGTTATGTTGTTATGTGAAGTCCTCGTGTTGGACTTTTCGCGTTCAATATTTTCGCATAGTCCATATTAATAAGAGAGACTCGCCAAAATATTTTCAACAATTGAAAGAGTTAAACTTTCGTGAGGTTGTAGCCGATATCCGAGTGCTAATGTTCCCTGGGGATGTTAACCCGTAAGTTCCTAACGTTTAGTCGCCCTATTCATACGTTAGTCAAGAGTTTTAGAGTACGACGTGTACTAGAGGGCCCGAAAAAAGGGCGAACGAAAGGAATCGGGAAGCAAGGGAGAAGGCCTGGCAGCGTCGCAATGTGGGGCGCGCCTACTGCACTTTCCTCCTCCATGTTGGGCGCCGTGGCACGCCCGCAGCGTGACAAAGCCTGCGTGACATGTCCCTCATTTCACCGCCCTAAGTATATAAATAGTCCCTTAGTTTATTTCAATTCATTTCTTTGATACAAGTTCAGCCGTAGAAAGAGAGATACGAAGAATTCAAGTTATTTTCATCCATTTATGCTACCAAACACCGTCTAAATCCAAATTAACTTCTGATACTCAGTTATAAGCCCGCAGAGAGCATTACTACGAAGAGTTTTCTTGAAATTCACTCTGACGAATTGTAGCTCGCCGAGTAGAAGTTGTCGAATTACTCCAAACTAATTTCTATACAATCACGTTTCAAGTAAGTATTTCTTCCTTTTCCCGAACTCGAGAAATTATACATTTTCGGCCATATTTCATTAAGCTAAAGTATAGTTAATATTGGTATTAGAAGTTATCATTTTTGCCTAATTTAGTGCGTGAAACTAGTTTCATTCTCTCAAGAATACGATTATAGTTGGAAAGAGCACTGAATACAAGATCGAAACTCGCCGCTAACCAGAATCGATGATCTAGGCATGTTAAGGAAATTCATTCGACAAGTTAGTTTTTTTAGTATTATAACTTAGTTTGTATCCAAGTAAGAGATCCGTATATATCTATTGTGATTATCGCTATTATTAGCCGAGGCGTATTCTATGTATATTTGGGATTGTTCTTGACCTATATAGCCTTTCATAGCCAACCTGTTGGTTACTAGCCGTGTCGACGCCCGCCGCAGGCGAGATGACGTCGCTCTAAGGAGCGGTATGCCGTCCGCGAGGGACGAAGATGGGGTCCAAGGTCCTCATATAGTCCATTCCATGGCCTAGACTATTATATGCCATATCGCACCACACCCCGTCGAGCCCGAGCTACTTGTGCAAGATATCGAGTCCACCGGACTCGGGACACGCCTACATTCCAGGGCCGAGCAAGATCACCCAAGTGCACTCGTGGGACCTAAGAGGGACGACTATAGTTACTGATGACCTGTGACCTTGTAGGGTATATATATTGAATTGTACTCGCTAAAGCTACGGGGCCCCGTGGGTTATTTTGTACTGCTGTACCTTCCGCTTATAGCGATAAGATTACATTTGCTTTAGTTACCGATAGATTAGAAAATGTAAAGTTCACTATTCGTATTAACTCTATTCCTTTCTTTCGCCATTTCGCCCTTTCGCTCATTCAATTATTTACAAGCATCGCCTTACATATTCGTGACATATTGTACGACGCCTTCTAGGGCACTCGTATTACTTATTCCGGGCAGTGCGTATAGATGTGGACCAGATCTTCCTTAAATGTACCAAAAGTTAGCAGGTGGTAGTCGCCCATTCCTCTGGAGCTAATAGGCAGGTCTACCTTTGTTTGTACATTTATGGGTAGGTTGCGGCCTTGTCTCGACCATTATATTACTCCTAGAGGCTTGCAACATTGTTTCCTGCATTTTTTGTGGTTAGTTTTGTTGGTCGTGGTGGGGCCCGTATATTCTTTATTTTACGTGTTGGCCGTGTGGGGACTTGTTTAGTCGGTTAGCTAGTGGCCTTGCTCGCCATAACTTAGTTTAGTACTCGGATTTACTTGATGTCATAACTAGACATCATGGTGGTCTTGCCTGGCCCGCATAGGATTACCTGTTATTACCTCGTTCGGTTAATGCTTGTTTATAGGTGGCCATAGGCCTTGTTGGCCAAAAATGTAGGTTTACGTACCTCGAGATATAACCCGTTGTTTTCGACGGAGGACGATATTAGTTATGCACTGTGAGAAAGCGCAAGCTTAGTTAGACCATTTTGCATCTCTAAGAGGGGCACCTATGTGCCGCTTTTGCCTCCCAAGGTGGGGCGTGACAATTATTAAGTAAAATAAATATTTTACAAGCAAAGCAAAATTTATTTACTTTTTTAATTGCAAGTGAATTATATGTTCAACACATGATTAATCTTAATAGCTCTATTCCGTATTCAAAATTTTATTTTATTAATTTTTCTACGAATACAAAGATTGTGAAAACTCAATTCTCAAAAATATAATGTGTTCATGGACCAATTAATATCTTAAAAAAGATAACTGCTAAAGAAATTCTTTTTCCAATATTGTTAGACAAAAATGAAGAGCAATATTAACTATATTAATTATAACTTAAAAATCATTAAAAGTGCAAGTAATATATTATACTAATTAACTTTTTAATTTGATTAATTTAAAAATATTTTTAATTTTTTTAAATGACAAGAAATTTTAATAGCTGATAGTTAATTTTTATTTTTGAACTATTTAAAATTTGATTTGATAACTTTAAAACTAAATCATATTTACATTAGTTTAAATATTTAAACTAGTTTTAAATATTTAAATGATAATCGTTTTTAAATGAAGAACTACTATTTTAAATCTAGTGAACACTTCTTAGTTTCATTTCTAATTTCAAGTATTCTATCTAGTTTATTTTATTTATCATGTTATTTTTTATGTTTTAAAAATAATTTTATTAAATAACCCTTTATTTATTCTTTTGATCTTCATTTAATATATTATTTTTTTTATTTTTTTTATTTTTTTTATTTTTTTTATTTTTTTTAGTTTTTTTATTAATATATTATTTTGTTATTAATAGAATATTTAGTATTTTTGTTTTTATATTAAATTAGTTATTTATTAAATATTAACTAATAGATAATATCATAAAATTAGAACTAAAGTGAAGATATAACAATAGAGAAATTACAATTAGATGTTACACTAACTTAAGAAAAGAAAAGAAAGTATAAGGTCCTAAATAGTACTTAAAAACAACATCTCTACAATCTTTTGAAGATAAGAAATGAGGTCCACGTTTATATGTAATAGTTATAATTCTTTTACTCTTCAATGCGTAAAACAATTTAAAATTTACTTAAACTTAATTAGTTTTTTCAAAAATTCAATACCGTCTTTACATGATATAAATTGTTTTAAGCTAGATGTTACAATAATATATAATATATAGAAGATATATGAGTAAAACATTCTAGAAAAGTTGATTTAACCACTTGGATATAAATTATTGACAAGCAAATACAATATATAATATATAAAAAAATTCAATTACACATGTTTAGAGACTTTTGGTGAGGAAATAAGATAAGACCAAATACATAGTATAATTTATATTGCTTCTTGTACAAAATTTTATAGTCATAATTATTCTTCCATGACTTTTTCGTATAATAGAAATTAGTTCTTATCTATAGATATTTTGACTTTTGTAAGCAAATTAAATTTTTTGGTCAATTCGATCGTGGTAGTAGTTATGCTTTTTATTATGTTCTTTTTGTATTGGTAAATTTTGATATGGAGAATTTTTAATTACAAAAGAGTTTCAGTGTATTAAATTTTTGCTATGCGCGGAATTTAGAGAAGGGTCAGATCGCAAGAATCTATTAAACGTAATTTTATTGTGCATTTCTGCAAGAGAATATTTTTACAACTCATACTCTGACCTCTTGATCATATATGAAATTGAATCGCATCAATGATAAATATATTTTTCGCGAATTTATATGATATTGTTTTTCATTTATAAAGTTTCATGAAAATAATGTTCTATTCTAATAATTCTTCTTATTGGGCGTATTTACCAATTTGAATGCGTAAGTCTAATAATGCATTTGTCATATCATCCTTCGTTTTCAACATACTTTAAAAAATATATTTTAAAGAGCCAGAAAGAAAACAGGAAAGAGCTGAAGAAAGGTAAAAATGAGTTAGGACCATTTTACTCAATTTATTTTTTACTCATATTTATATGTGTGGATTGCAATCTAATTTATTTTTAATTCATTTAAATCCGATTCAATCTGCCATTTGCCACTAGGTAATTTATGTACATAAAATGAATTAAAAATAAAATCGGAATTCAAAGGGAGTAACACTTATACACGATTAAATCATGCCAATCTAATCTTAGATCCAATTTAGTTATAACAATAGTTAATTTATTTATCGATGATGCATTTTACTTTTACAAGAAGAGAAATCTCCAACTTGCTACTTAAATATCCCAATCATATGCCTTGTACTTTATAAGAGTTCCATTATTCTCATCATAATATCCCAAATAAAAACCATCTGGTCTAACCACCCATACACATTGGTATGTGTAATCTATAACTTCTCCCTCATGGATACAATTCTGAGGGTCGTTAAACACTTCAAATTTGCTCTCTTTTAAATCCCACCAGAAATGACAAAAAAATAAAGTACGATCGAAAATATGTTCGCAAAACGACCAACTAAAGTATTGAGTACCGGATAAAAAATGATTTCCAAGGTCATCTTGTTTAGAAGCACAATGAATTTGCAGTGGAGTCGTATCAGAAGGAAAATCGTTGATGATTTGTACCCGATACTTCTCAGATAAAAAACAACCTTTTATAAAGTCAAGGGGAAACATAAATAATAGCAACAACAGGATGATCATGATAGAGGAGGGGTGATTCATTTTGACAAAATATAATTTTGGATCTAAAAAGATGATGCAAATTTATACAATTTTTTTCTTCACATCGCATTAACAACATCTTAATTTTGGATTCCGTGTTTATTTTGTTTCTATTTTTTATCCTTGAATTTATGGTAAGATAATCAAATTCAGTGAATTATCCTCTTACGAAGAAGTGTTTCTTAATTGATAATTAAGCGGAATAATTACTATCTTTTCCTATTTTATCTTTCTGTAATTTATGTTGTCAAAACTTTAAGATATTGAAGACTTTAAAGTAAAATATAAAATTCGAAAATGTATGAAGGTTGAATTATAATAAATTGTTTAACTTGTTGGGATATTTTATTAAAAATGTTGCAATTATTGACTTTCTTGACAAATACTATGCATTTTATTTATTAAGATTTTTTCTTTCTTAATCTGCTTGATTATTTATTTATTTTTATTTTTATTTTTATTTTTTTGTAAATTTTCAGGCTAGAGACCTGATTGATTGTGCTAGGCCTGACCCCTATATACAACTATAAAAAAGAAAGAGAGTATAAAATCGGATACGCTAAAACATTCTCTAAAAAAAAGCGCTACAAAACTTTAGTATACAAAGAAGTGTGTTTTGTCGTATTTTAGTCTTACATTAGGAACTTATCTTTTATCTAGAATAAAGTATCCTATAGCTCCTCTTGGCATCTTATTAAGGCGAAGAGTATCATCTCCGTTAACAACATGTGGCTAAGAAGTCTGCAACCTTATTGGCCTCCTCTAGCACTGGCCAAAGGTCACCTCGGATAAAAAGCTTTGTTCATGACACTCTTAATCTTCCACAAAGCTTGATGTTGGATTTTCTAGATGCATAATCTAGATTAGTCTCCATGTCTACTGATACATCTTTCTCTTCGGGGGCGAATTTACTAAGGCCCGAGGGGTATCACGTGACACTGTTTCATTAAATTGTTTTACTAAATATGTATATATGAATAATAAATAAAATGAAAATAGAAAATAAATACAATAGAAGGACATTGCTTGTGCATGAAGCTAAGCATTGGCCTGTTGATTAGCAGCTAGACCTATATGCACGAGGTCGTGGATTCAAACTTGCGTGCAAGCATCATTTATTGGCTTTCGTCATTAAATTCTGCGGTAGATTAAGTTTAAATTCGAAAAGGATTGTCTTTTGTCATTAACTCCTAAAAGGACTGGGACTTAAGAAGTCATTAAACTATAAATAAGAATTCATGTAGGTGAATTCATTAAAAATCTTACTGTTGTGGCCAGCCATCTAGCAAAGGTTACACCTTTATTTTTTTTAATTTTTTTTTAAAAATTAGAAAAATAAAAACTCCGTTGGTTGTGTTCATCGACATCTTGATTTTTCGCATCAGGTTAATTCTTAATATATATTTTTACTTTCTTTGCTATATATTTTTATTATGTGCTTGAAGTTGTATTTTTATTTATTTATGATAATAATTTTATTTTTTTTCTATTTTCTTGTTATAGTGAAATTATTAACGATTCATTAATTGATATTTAAATTTTCATATATTTTATTATTTCTTTTTATTTTCTAATCCTCATATGGTCATGGATTATTTTATTTTAATGGTTGCTAGTTTTTGATTCTTAGTTACTAATTGTGTAGATTACATTACATCAACCTAAATTTTAATGGGGAGATATTATTCTAAAATATCTTCCAAGCATACAAAGCTAACTTCAACAACTCAAGCTTCAACTGACTTAGGAGAAAGCGCCGACTTAGGAGAAAGGGCAAATGAGTCAGAAAAATATCAAAGAAATGAAGAAATTGATTTAAATTCCTTACAGACTGATCCTGGGGAAAGATTAGCTATTCGAAAATATCATCTAAATGATCGTGATGCAATAAGGAGATCATATCTTCAACAAGGTCACTTTCAACCTCAAAAATACGAGTTTTCTCAGAGATGTATGTACGGTAAATTACGTCGCTTTAATCTTGAATGGTTTGATGAGTATGATTGGCTGAAATATAGTGTAACATAAGATGCGGCTTTTTGCTTCTACTGTTATTTTTTTAAAGATGAAAACATCAATCAAGGGGGAGAAAATATATTTTCAAGTATAGAGTTTACAAGTTGGAATAAGAAAAAAAGTTTTGATGCGCATATTGGTGGACCAAACATAATTCATAATCAGTCAAGAAGAAATTGTGAAGATTTTATAAGACAAGAACAATCCATTCAAAGTGTACTTGCTAAATAATCCATTCAACAAAAGTTAGAATAGCGGACTCGTTTGGAAGCTGCAATTGATGTGATAAGATATCTTTTGAACCAAGGATTATTATTCCGGGGACATCGTGAAGATGAATCATCTCTCAATAAAGGTAACTATATTGAACTTCTTAGATGGTATACTAAACGATGTGATAATATTACCGATGCATTTAAAAAGGCTCCGAAGAATAATCAGTTGACTTCTCC
This sequence comes from Datura stramonium, assembly GCA_018107945.1. Lineage (NCBI taxonomy): Eukaryota > Viridiplantae > Streptophyta > Magnoliopsida > Solanales > Solanaceae > Datura > Datura stramonium. Next base: position 10,178 of record JACEIK010012185.1, on the reverse strand, counting down.
ATACATTCAAAGGGATATTATTACTACATGTAAGATGGAAACAATTAAGTATATCATTAAGGATTTAAATGATGATTACTTTTCTATATTAGTTGATGAATCTCGTGATGTATCATGCAAGGAGAAAATGACCATTGGTTTGAGGTATGTTGATAGAAGAGGAAGTGTAATGGAGCGATTTATTTCTATCGTTCATGTTCGTGATACTAGTGCTTTATCTCTAAAAAATAAAATTGTTGGATTACTTGCTCAAAATTTTATAACTCCATCTTATATACGTGGACAATATTATGATAGAACAAACAGTATGCAAGGAGATTTGTATGGGCTCAAAATCTTGATACAAAAAGAAAGTAGAGGTGCTCATTCTATTCATTGTTTTTCTCATCAACTCTAATTAACTCTTGTTGCAATTTCTAGAAGATGTGATGAAGTGTAGGAATTTTTATCATTGACTTCTGATATATTAAATATGGTTGGAGCTTCTTTTAAGCATAGAGATGAACTTCGTGAATCTCAAGCAAAAGAAATTGAAGAAGCGCTGCAAAAAGATGAGCTTGAAACTGGTAAGAGCTTGAATCAAGAATTAGGTCTTGCTAAAGCTGGTGATACTAGATGGGGCTCTCACTCTAAATCCTTTAAGAATTTTATTCTTATGTTTGGCTCTATCATTGATGTACTTGATGCTATTGCAGTTAATGTGCGTTTTGAAGAAAAGTATAAAGTAAAGGGATATCTTAAATCATGTTTAACATTTGAGGTTGTATTCATGTTGCATTTCATGCGTACTGTTTTAGCAGTCACAAATGAGCTTAATGCAACCTTTTAAGAGAAGGAGCAAGACATTGCAAATTCCATGATACTTGTTAGAGTATCAAAAGACCGGTTGCAATTATTGAGTAATAATGGTTGAGATTCACTTATTGATGAGGTATCTAAATTTTGTATCAAATATGACATATTGAAACCTGAATTTGATGAGCTTTATGTTATTCTTGGAAGATTAAGTCGTAGAGTTGCAGAATATACTGTTTTATATCACTATCGTATTGAAGTATTTTGTAGAATTATTGATTGAAAACTTCAAGAACTCAATAATCACTTTGATGAGGTCGCAACTGATTTGCTTCTTGGAATTGCTTGCTTGAACCCAATTGAATCTTTTTCAAGCTTTGACATTGAAAAGATATTAAGATTAGCTGAGTTATATCCTGATGATTTTGATAAACATTCTATGGTTGACCTTCGTTTTCAGCTTGAGAATTATATTATTGATGTTCGGGATCATGATAAAAGGTTTTCTAGTCTTAAGGAGCTTGGTGATCTCTCTGAGAAACTAGTAGAGACAAAGAATCATGAAACTTTTTCTCTTGTGTTTCGACTAGTAAAATTTGCTTTACTTTTGTTAATTGCTACTGCTACAATTGAAAGAGCTTTATCTATGATGAAATTGATTAAGTCTGAATTACAAAATCGAATGGATGACGAGATTTTGAGTGGTTGTTTGGTGCCTTATATAGAGAGAGAAGTATTTAGTGGTGTTTCTAATGAGTCTATTATTGATATCTTTCAAAACATGAAATCTCGTCAAGGAGAATTGTAGTAATGTACTTGCTTTGACTTTTATTAATATAATTTGAGTTTTTTTAATGATATAATATTATTATAGAGATTTATTATGTGCTCGATCCTTTAAATAGTGACACTGCTTATAAAAAATTCTGTGTACGCTACTATTTCTTTTTACATCTTCCAACACAAAATAAGAAGAGTTAATATGAATTAATAAATTATGAAAAATATTCTTGTTCTTAGTCTATCATCAATCCAGTAGAAATGTTATGAAAGGTCTAAAATGATAGCTTATCCCCAAAGGCTGGCCAAAGAATTTCCAGATAGCTTGGGTCGATTCTCCTTCAAAGAAGAAATGTTGAATAGTCTCCGATTGAGATTTGAGAAATAAATGCAATCAATTGGAATATTAAGTGAATAGCCTCCTTCCAAGTGGCCTGCGTAGACATGTGCTCTGCTCTTCTCCCACCTCGATTGATAAAGAGAGTTCTATTGATGATGATGAGTGTATCGAACAGTTGCTTTAGTTGTTAGGATTGTTATCGTTGAACGTTGAAAATAAATTTAAACTTTGAATATATTTGAAGTTGTAAACTTTGATTGATATTTTAGATTCTTTTGGTGGATCTATTATATTGAATTTGATATTTTTAATCGATAATTAGTATGTTGTTGATGTTATAATTGATTTAGAATTGATTTGGAAGCAATTAGTGTTGGAATATTGCTGATATTGAATTGATTTTAATTTGGCAATTGGGGTTATGCCGAAATTGTAGGTTATATATATGATTTTTGTGCAGAAAACCGACGGACATGGTAGGTTAGTCTGTTGATTTTCTGAAATAAATTTAGATGTAGAAACCCAAAAAATTAATCTTGTCTGTCAGTCTGTTCTTGGATACGAAGAACACATCGACAGACAGAGTCAGATNTAAATTTATTAAAAATTATTTTATTTATTAAATTAAATAAAAATATCAAGTTTGTCCGTCAATTTTATTTTTTTCACGTCCGGTGGATACTAAAAACCCCCAGCAAGTGGAATTAGAAGAAACGGGGGACGTCCCTTGTTCATACCAACACTATCTGTCGGTTTATCAATTGCAGTAAGACAAATCTGAGGTTTGTGAGTCCGTTAGTTTGACACCGATTTTGATCAAATAAACTACTCTGTCCGTCGGTATCAATCCTAATTTTTTGGGCAGTTTTTTTCTAGTGAATATTCATCATAAATGATATGATTTTCGCATCTTTCAGAATGCTTTTAAAAGAGTATTACACATGCATATATTTATCTAGGAATACTTTACATGTTATTGCTTGCACATAGGATATTTTACTCTAATATAAATGTTATCAAAGAAACTACAAAAAATATGTTGAATAGTCATTTTGACATGAAATATTTGTCCATTCGGGTGAGATAACTTTCATTCTTGAAATAAAACATATCATAATGTTAGGATATACTATTAACCATGCAGTTTTAGTACAATATTATGTTTCAGTTTTGTAAGACTTTTATTTTATTCATTGGATTGATAAAGTCTTGTTTTAAATAGATCATTTTTGCATGTGCGTCCTTTACTTATATAGTAGATGATTTGATGTATAGAGTTTAGCTTATACACAGAAGATTAAATCATCAGTTCTTATAAGTATAAAGTTTATATATGTTCACAATCTAATAAGATGAAAATTGGACGAATTCATCGGTATGATTGTAGCATAGAATTAAATGTAATTTATCTTGATTATGGGAATGGTATTATTTCAACTTCTTGTGCTAGTACATTTTGAATGTATTAAACGGACCAAGTAGAGAAAAATATTTTGTCTGACTTAGTAAAATAAATTCTCTAGATCATTAAATGTACTTATACTCTTAATCTTGATATAATTATTATGATCAATGTCATTTGCTTGTTGCTTTGATCTATCAAAGGGTGAAACTCTTTCACGAGTTAAAATGTTCCCGATAGGTTGGATGATGACAAATGATATTTGTGAAATAATAGTTAGTTGATGGAATCTATGTCTCGACCTTGAGATTTATGATTGCTTATAAGGTTTCATGTGAAAACCCTACAGGTGGATTCTGTATCCGTTACATGAAATAAGTTAAGCGTTTAAATAAAGGATTAAATTGATCAATGAATTAAATAGTCAGAAATTTAATTCGATTGATTGGTACCTATAATCTTAACATGGAGAGTTAAATAAGAGTTTAATGATTGATTTTGAAATTATACCGAGGAGTGCAATTACGGGTTTTTAGTGGAATAATCTGTGATTTATTGTGGTAGGTTAATTCATTCATTATTTCGAATTAATACCATAATTGAAAGCCTCACTAATTAAATCTGTGGTCTCTGCTATGCCTCATTAATTAAAGAACTTGAAAAAGGAAGAAACCTATTTCTTTGAAGTAGTAGAATCCTACAAGATTTTGGACAACTTCATAAAAGGTAAGTAGTACACGTTTGGATTTTATACCCTTAAAAACGTGTGAATGTACAATGAAAGAAGGAATCTTATACGTTTTGGGATTAAGATTTTATACCCTAAATATGTGATTATAAATAGGGCTTTTTCCTTCTTGAAAGATACACCTTTTTCTAAGCAGCAGTACTTGCCCACACAAGTATTCCCCACTCGAAGATTATTGAGGACATAGTAGAAGACTGCAGACCTGGAGAGCGAGTTGGACACGTTGTGTGAAAGCTTCAAGAGGTTAATATTTCGTAATCTAACTCGTCTTTGTTATCTAGTGATTCATGTAAGATTGTTGATCCAATTTTATTCTTGCTTCCTCTGCGCATGTTCTAACAATTGGCATCACGAACCGACTTACATCGACCTAGATAATTTGGAAAATTCATGAAAAAGATTATTTTGTGTATTGTCTTTTTGACATGAATGAATGAATCGTATCATAGATGAAAACGAGTGTTTTAATGATTTTTGTGTTTGAAAAACTGTTTTATAAATAATTTATGATATGTTTTGTGAAATGAAAAAAAAAATTTATTAAGCTGCCAGGTCGTCGCGCGAGGCGCTGCCGAGTCGTGTGCGGGGGCTGCCCAGTCGCGCGCAGGATGCTGCCCAAGCGCGCGTGCATGCCCCTGCCTAGGCGTGCATAACTGCCGGTTTTGGTGGGTATTGGAGTTTTTCAAATTTTGACGAACTCCGATTGACCTGAAATTTGGTAGGTTCATCAGAAATGACCCACTGAGCAATACTTAGAGTGAGTAACGTCGTTTTTTGACCATTCAGAGTCGTTTTGATGGGTTTTTGGGCATTTTTTTATTTTATGAAAAATTAAAAATTGAGAAACATAGTTTCTTACAACCAGTGTTGTTAGGGTTCAATCCTTATGGTCTCTATTGGTACGTAACAGTAATGTAATGAGTTTACATGTTGACATTGACCTTCTTTCCCCATCGGATAGATTCATTACGAGATTACTGTGTTTACTTGTCTCCTGTTGTTGAAAACTTATATTAACTCTCCAACTGAGTTACATGTTGGTTCAATGAAACAGAGATATACATTATTAGATATTTATCTATATTAAATATGTAGTTTACTCTCCAACTGAGTTAGTTCTGTTTTGATTTATTGGGTAAACATCTATCATAACTCATATAGTTTGCATGAATGGTTAAGTTTTCCTATCAAATCTAGCTATTCAATATGCATGGTTGTATGTGTTATGTGTTTACATGAATTTAAATATTCTTGTAGCATGCTTAATGATCTATTTGATATTTTTTTTCTACCTCCCAGATTAATAATGACTTCGTTCAATCCTCTCGCCTCTATTTTAAAAGAAAACAAGTTAGAGGGTCTGAATTATATTGACTGGAAAAGAAATCTGGATATTCTCCTAACTGCTGAAGGGTATAATTTTATGTTGGTTGAGGAATGCCCTGAAAAACCTGAGAATGCCACCATGGACCAAATCAAAGCCTATGAAAAATAGGTTAAGGCTGATGAGATGACGCGATGTTACATTCTTGCCTCAATATCGAATGTTTTGGAACATCAGCATCAGTGCATGGAATCTGCTTATGATATGCTTGAAAGTCTCAAAGAGATGTTCGGTGAGCATAATCGTGCTGCAAAGAAGATATCCATGAAAGCCCTTTTAAACACAAAAATGGCTGAAGGATCGTCCGTAAGGGATCATGTTCTTAAAATGATTGGTCTTCTTAATTAATTGAAAATCCTTGGAGCTAAAATTGATAAAGAATCTCAAATTGAGATGATCCTGCAGACTTTGCCTGATAGTTTTCAACAATTCCATTTGAACTATAACATGAACAAAATGGATTTGTCTCTAGCGAAATTGTTGAATGAGTTGCAGACGACTGAGTCCATTATCAAACAACAAGCTCCTGTTGTGGCACTGAATGTTGAGAGAGATCCTTCTTCTTCTAAGCCAAAAGGTGGACGGAAAAAGAAGAGACCTCGCAAGGCATCTGGAGTTGCAAATGGTGTTGTGGCTAAGATGAAAGGCAAGTGCTATCACTGCAAGAAGCTTGGATATCAAAAGAAGCAATATTCTGAATACTTGGCTAAATTAAACAAGCAAGGTAATTATTATTACTTAAATGTCGTTGAAACTTGTTTAGCGGCTATTTCTATGATGCTATGGGCTGTAGATTTGGGAGCCACTAATCATATCTACACTTCTTTGCAGGGGTTTCGGAAAACGCGACGGCTAAGTGAGAATGAAGTTACATTTTTCAAGCCAATGGAGAACTAGCACCAACTTTAGCTTTAGGAGATATTAGTATTTCTTTTAGTAGTTCTAGAGTTTTAGATTTAAAAGATGTTCTCTATGGAATTTGCTTTCAGTTCAAAAATTGATGGATGCTGGTTATAATATATATTTTGGTAATAATTCTGCTGTTATCAAATTTAACAAGCATTTTATCTATATTGCTGCTAGAGTGGATGATCTATTTGTGCTTGAAACACCTCCTAATTTGCTGCAACCAAAGGAACTATATAACATTAATCTGTCCAATAAAAGAAAACATGTTTCTGAATTGAGTCAAACTTATTTATAGCGCTTGCGTCTAGGTCATATAAATCTAAATAGGATTTCAAGGTTGGTCTCTGATGGACCTTTGAGTTCATTGAAAGTGGAGGCACTGCCAACCTGTGAATCCYGTTTAGAAGGAAAAATGACTAAGAGACCTTTTCCTTCTAAAGGAAATAGAGCTAAAGATAAGTTGGAATTAATTCACTCTGATTTGTGTGGTCCTATGAATATACAAGCAAGAGGTGGTTTTGAGTATTATGTGACCTTCACATATGACTACTCTAAATATGGATATGTTTATCTATTGCGCTGTAAATCTGAATGCTTTGACAAGTTTAACGAATTTAAGGCAGAAACGAAAAAGAGACATGATAAACATATTAAATCATTACGATCTGATCGTGGTGGTGAATACCTTTCTGCTAAATTCATTAAATACTTATTAGATTATGGAATTACATCTCAATTATCCGCTCCAGGAACACCATAACAAAATGGTGTGGCGGAGGCTTTAAACCTTTCGAGGTATTTTATTGGATGTAAATAAAATGTGGAACCGTAAATAGAAATCAAATAGAAATTGAGTATTTTTTAGGAAGAAACAGAACTCTTTTGAAAATGGTAAGATCAATGTTGAGTTATTCGGATTTGCCTTCTTCTTTTTGGGGATATGCATTACATACGGCAAACTACCTGTTGAAGTTGGTTCCTTCCAAATCAATACCTTTAACTCCAATAGAATTGTGGATTGGATGAAAGCCTAGTCTATGACACATTTGGGTATGAGGTTTTCCAGCCCACGTACTAAAGGGAAAAACTGATAAGTTGGAATCAAGGACAGAAGTATGTGTCTTCATTGGATATCCAAAAGGGACGAAAGGTGGTTTGTTTTATTGTCCTAAAGAAAGAAGGTCATTACTACAATAAATGCCATGTTTCTGGAAGAGGACTATTTAATAAACCATGTTCCGAGAAGTAAACTCGCTTTACAGGAATTGAACAACGGAATAACAAATGATGTATCCCAAGAACAAATTCCACAAGCAAGTATTGACATACCACTCCATTATCGTAGTGGGAGAGATGTCAATAGGCAACGGGAGGCGCAAGTGCAAAGGTTGGACATCTCGCTACCTTAAGATAGTGGGAACACTGTTGACTAGCCTGCACTTGTCGAGCAGCCTGTGCTTGGGGAAGAAGTTCGTGATAATCAAGATTTAGTTCTCGAAAGTGATGTTGTGGTTCCACCGCAAGATCAGGTTAATGATCTTGTAGTGAGTCGTCGTAGTGGGAGAGTTATTAGAAAGCCCATTCGGTTTGCGCTCTGTGGAGAATCTTATGATAGAATCCTTGAAGAGCCTAATATAGAACCCCTTAGTTACGCCGAAGCACTACAAGATATAGATGCTGAAAAATGGATAGTCGCTATGAAATCTGAAATGAAGTCTATGTACTCCAATCAAGTCTGGGATCTTGTAGAACCACCTGCAGAAGTAAAATCCATTGGCTGTAGATGGATCTATAAGAAAAAGAGAGGGGTGGATGGAGAAGTGCAGACTTTTAAAGCTAGGCTTTGTTGCAAAAGGGTTTACTCAAAAAGAAGGAATTGATTATGAACCTTTTCGCTGGTAGCCATGCTTAAATCCATCAGAATTCTCTTATCCATTGCTGATCATTATGATTATGAGATCTGGTAGATGGATGTCAAGACGACTTTTCTTAATGAAAGTCTTGATGAGTGCATATATATGGCACAACCAGAGGGTTTCGTGGAAAGTGGCAATGAGAACATGTTGTGTAAGCTGAAAAGATCCATTTATGGGTTGAAACAGGCATCTAGGGCATGAAACACTTGTTTTAACAATTCAATTAATACTTTTGGTTTTGATCAATATGAGAACGAGCCATGCATATACAAAAAGTGGGAGGGAGATAAAGTAGCATTTTTTATTCTGTACGTGGATGACATTTTGCTCATAGAAAATAATGTGATCATGTTGAAATAGGTCAAAGAGTGGTTGGCCTCACGTTTTGATATGAAAGACTTGGGTGAAGCAACTCATATCCTTGGGATCAAGCTCATGCGAGATCGCAAGCAAAGGAAGATAGGCTTGTCTCAAGAACTTTATATTGATACGATTCTTACCAAGTTTAGCATGCAAAATTCCAAAAAGGGATTTCTTCCTTTTAGGCATGGAATTTCTCTATCGAAGGATCAGTCTCCCAAAACGACTGACGAGATAGAGAGGATGAGACTGATCCCTTATGCTTCTGCTGTTGGGAGTCTCATGTATGATATGCTATGTACTAGACCTGACATTTGCTTTGCTGTTGACATAGTTAGTAGATATCAGTTTAATCCTGGGAATGAGCACTGAACTATAGTTAAGCATGTAATCAAGTATTTGAAAAGGACTAGGGATTATATGCTGGTTTTTCACTTGGGAGATCTGGTACCCGTAGGGTACACAGATTCAGATTTTCATTCTGATAGAGATTCTAGAAAATCTACCTTAGGATATGTGTTTACTTTAGGAGGTGTAGCCAAAAGTTGGAGGAGTATCAAGCAATCATGTGTTGCTGATTCCACCATGGAAGCCGAGTATGTAGCTTCCTCTGAGGTGGCTAAGGATGCTATTTGGCTTCGGAACTTCCTAAAAGATCTTGGAGTGATTCCTTCGATTGAAGCACCAATTACACTTTATTGCAATAATAGTGGTGCGGTGGCAAACTCAAAGGAACCAAAAAGTAACAAAAGAAGCTAGCACATTGAGAGAAAATATCACTTAATCTGGGACATAACTCAGAGAGGAGATGTAAAGGTTTTGAAGATTGCATCACAGAACAATTTGGCGGACCCGTTTACAAAGAGCTTGTCACAAAAGCCTTTTGATAAGCATGTAGAAGGAATTGTGTTAAAGTTGTAGGTGCATGGTTATGAGTCTAAGTGGGAGATTATTAGGATATACTATTAACCATGCAGTTTTAGTATAGTATTATGTTTCAGTTTTGTAAGACTTTTATTTTATTCATTGGATTGATAAAGTCTTATTTTAAATAAATCATTTTGGCATGTGCGTCCTTTACTTATACAGTAGAAGATTTGGTGTATAGAGTTTAGCTTATACACAAAAGATTAAATCATCAGTTCTTATAAGTATAAATTTTATATATGTTCACAATATAAGATAAAAATTGGAAGAATTCATCGGTATGATTGTAGCACAGGATTAAATGTAATTTATCTTGATAATGAGAATGATATTATTTTAACTTCTTGTGCTAGTACCTTTTGAATGTATTGAATGGACCAAGTAGAGAAAAATATTTTGTCTGACTTAGTACTTATACTCTTAATCTTGATATAATTATTATGATCAATATCAGTTGCTTGTTGTTTTGATCTATCAAAGGGTGAAACTCTTTCGCGAGTTAAAATGTTCCTGATAGGTTGGATGATGACAAATGATATTTATAAAATAATAGTTAGTTGATGAAATCCATGTCTTGACCTTGAGATTGATGATACCCCTTTATGATTGCTTATAAG
>JACEIK010012183.1:0-17208 GCA_018107945.1 Datura stramonium | reverse complement strand
GTCTCTCCCCAGGCCCTTTTCTCGCACGTATGGCATTCTAAAACTCTTAACCAACATGCGAATAGGCCAACTAAGTGTCAAGAACTTACGGGGTGTAACACTTTTCATCATCAATAGTGCATAAATCATAAAGCCCATGCATCCTTGAAATCTTGAATATAACTTGTAAATCATCAAATCATGTTGGGCATTTGAATAGTTTAATATTTCAAATCATAAATCATGTTGAGTTCATAAATATCAACAATTGAAGAGAGGATCATAAATCGATTCATCATAGATCATGCATAAGTAGGCTTAATTGAATAGAAATCAAAATCGATAATTTCATAAGTACAATAAATTGTAAAACCTGATCAAAATCCATAAAATATGATGAGATTCATAAATCATAAAAGACCATTAGCAAATAATTAGATTATTCACAAAAATCAATTTCAAAACCCCAATAGATTTTCAATAGATTTTCATAAATTCATAGAGAATGGGTATGGATGTGAACAGAAACACCCATTCGTAACCTTACATACTTGAAAATGGCTGAATTTTACTCTCCCTTGAATTTCCAAAAGGAATTGAACAAGAAAACCTTGAATCACCCTTTGATCACCTCTCTATCTCTCTTCTATTCTCTTGCATGCATGAATGAAGACTTAGGATAGTTTTCCCTCTAAAACCCACATTTTATAGGATAAAATGGCGTAGTTTAGGCTTTAGGAACTTAGGAATTATGAAAAGGCCCTTACAAATTCGCAGAAAATTAACTGCTAGGTGGTCCTAATGGACGACCTGACGACTCGTTGCTGGAGGCACGACTCATCACTCTACTCGTCAAGTACACTATATCATTTATTCTCCTGGGCTTGTAACGGGTCACTTCACGACTCGTCAGGGGTGACCACGACTCGTGGTCACCAGTCATTAAGTACACTATCTCATTTCCAAACTTTAGATTCCAGGCCTGCCAGTGACTCACCCCACGAATCGTTAAGGCTAACAATGACTCGTGGGGACTCCTGTTAGGTATACTTCCCATCTTTCTTTTTCCCAACTATTTTTCCTTCCCCACGGTTGACCCAACGACTCGTTGGGCGTGACCATGAGTCATGGTCTTGCCCATGGGGTCTCAACTTATCCAGTACTCCTCTCGATAACTCAGGCTTTCCCCACGAGTCACCTGATGACTCGTGGGCTGTCCTCACAAGTCATGAGATGATTCGTCCTAAGGCTGCAACAACTATTCCCACTTTTTCCCCGTCTCAACTCTGGGGTCCGATCTTTTGGTCTTCCGGGGTATAACATCTAAGGTAAACCTCCATTGAAGAACAAATTGAGCTTGAAGTTTCTTCTTAATGATAAATGATATTGATTCCTTTATTGGTATAATCTCTTATTCTTCATCTATGAGTAGCTAAACATCTTGGTAGGGGTGTGTGCATGCTAGGGGCTAGAATGGATTGGGTGTAGCTAGTTTAATCTTAGAATTACTTATTTAGAATAAATCTATTATTTTATCTAAATTATAATTGAAATATCTATATTTGCAAGTATGGATACTTATCCTATTGTTTCTTGAAAAAGAGGAATAGGATACGGGTGAGAGAAAAATGGTGGGTATTTGGATTTTGATTATGTGGGATTAGGCTAGAGATAGACAATGCCCACTTCCATACATCTATTAAAGAATTGAGGCTAGAGATAGTTTAATTCTTACCCAAGTCGTAGTGGTTGAAGTGTATGGGACCTTAGGGTTTGAAAAAAACCCGAGGCAAAAGGCACCCAATTGGTTGAGAAACATCAGGTGCCTCCTTGTCCACGACTATTTATGTTCGTAAGTAATTCTTTGAGTTACTATTTATCCCAATACTATCAATGCTCCGTCAATAGCACATCCCTAGAATACGCTCGTTACTTTGAAGTTGGTTTCGCTGATTTGTTTTTGATTTTGAATTCAAAGTGTAATCTTACAATCCCCCAATATTTACTTTCCTAGTTTGGACACAATGATGCTATTTGATTCAATTTGGTAGAAAACTTTTGTTTCTATCAATCTTCATTCTCTGTGAATTCAACCCCAACTCACGAGTTGGGTAAATTATATTACGATGACCGTGTGCATTTTATCCTAGCAAGGAGTGGATTTTGGACGTCACCACTGCCAAGGTCTCACCACAGTGGAATAGGTTCCGCTGCAGTGGTACTGCCTTGGCAGTAGCTCGACGTGGTTGCACATTCAACTTTCGCTAACTTTCTACAACTTGTACATCAATATAATCATCCAAGCATTTCACAGTCATCAGCAACGACAGATGTCACGTATCCATATAAGGTATATAATGAATTATTCTCATAGATTTAACAACTCAATCACAATTCCTTTTTAACCATTTTTCCGTCCAGTCATTGTAGAGCCTCGATTATTCAAACTACACACACATGAACACAAGCTTAGTTCAAATAGCTACACATATCTCACCATGTTACATCGATGTACACACATGCTTAGTAACAAAACATCTGTGGTTACATCAATGTACACACATGTTTAGTGACTAAGTGCTCATGCTTAGTAACTAACATCGATGACCACAAGCTTAGTCACTAAACATCGATGTACACACATGCTAGAGGGTTTTATTTCTGTCCTTCTAGTCATGACCTGCAGGGGACTCTAAAAATTCATGTACTGTATCGGCGTGGTACCATTTTCAACTTATATGCTTGTTCGGATGCTCCCCTCAGACATGAGCCACTCAGTCAATTTTTCTTGCCTAGATGCTCCCCTCGGGCATGAGCCACTCATCTCAAGATATTCATACTTTTACATTGAATCTCATAGTGAATATACTATCAATAAGTCCGTCGTTATGACCTTTAGGAGATCTCATATTACCTCACTCAACTAAATTATCTAACCATGCATCATTCACTCTTACGATAATTCAAAAGAACATATACAACATCATAAACTTCAATTATACATCTCATCAGTAACAACATCATATCAAATTCACTTCAGGGATTAAACTATCAGAGAAATTATCACAACAACTAATGTCCGGGGACCAATCGAACATATTATCATTCCACATACATACATGGCATTATATAGAGTCTAACTCCTTCTAAACCATAACCTACCTTGATTGCAAATGGAAATCTCAAGTTACTCCGTTGGATCCTTCTCTTTCCGCAACACTTCCGAACTTCAAAATCTAGAACAAAATATTAACAAAGAATCAATCAACTATTTCGTGAAATAAGGGTTTGGGAATTCAACCCCACTCTAATACCACCATGATCATTCAACCCGGTTCATGGGGTTTCTGTTCCACAAACCCTCTTTCAAGCAGATTTAATGCTAAATCTCCACTTCTACTACTCTCTACGTCTCCAATTCTAGGAATGATACACTAGAACCATCCCATCTACCCTAGGGAACACAATTACATGCTTACATACCTAGGAATCAATCAACTCTCACTACCCAATCAATTTCCCTTATTTTCATCGTTCTATGGCTTTTCAACCTAGAATTTCCATCATAACAGGTTCCGCTATTGGTTCTAGGGGTTAGGGAATCAAAATAAAGAAGATATACTAATATTCTTACATTTGATAAGGGAAAACTGCTATGCACTTGGGGAATTTTCTTTGAGTTCTCGCAGTTCGTTTTTGGAATAATGGGGATAAACACCCTGACGTTCCACTTAAGACCCACTTTCTGGTTTCTATTGTCCGCTCCAGTGGACTTACTTGGTGGTCAGAACATTGGTACGGTGAATTCTATGATTTTTCTCCAGGTTCGTTACAACGAGACTCCAACCGTCATGATGGTCTCGCTGCAGCGAAAATCCCACCGTTGAGCGGTCCCCTGTAACTAGTAGCTCCTAATCCTACTCTCAACCCAATCCCCAAAATCAAAATTTTCACTATCTCCCTGCATAATACCTCTCTATCTATCACCAATGCTAGTTAGAGTGTTCTAAGCTTATTCCCCTCGTAATGACATATGGGTCGTTACAACTTTCCCGATGTGTGTGTAAAATAACCAAGTGTCAAAGTGTAGGATGTGATAAAGGCACTTATTTGAATACCCATTTTTCTTTTCATGTGTTTAGACCACCATTGCATTATCTCTTGTAAATCCTGTTGATCCTATAAGCCTATTTCTTTATCTAATCACATGAGAAGTCTATCTTCTTTGTTGTGTATTCCACATGAATTTGATTCAAAGAATCCCTAATGCACTTTGAGATAGTGATGATGGAAATTGGTATTGAGAAAAAATAATAATGTGAATAGGGAGATGGAAATGTGAAATGGTAAAGAAAAGAGAAAAAAGTGCCCGTGATAAACAATGTTTACTTGTTTCTAGATGAAAAAAAAAGAAAAAAAATTTATAATAAATTTTCTTAATCGGCCTTAAAGCAAGTAAAAACATGCTAACATAAAGTAGTAAAAAGGAGGCATTAGAGAACAAATGGAAGTAGTAAAACAAGTTTAAGCATAAGTGAAAAACACAATGGTTGGATGAGAAAAATAGCGACAAAGTTAAAGTGTTGTCTTAAAGTGCTTAGGATTGATAGCTACTATTTTTCAAATAATTCCTACCCGTTCCCTAGCCAATATTACAACCATGAAAGTCCTTATGATCTTACTTTTTCTTTATGTTTGGTTAATTGAACAATACACAAAGGGCAAACCTATGGTATGTTACATGTGTTTGGAATATCTATTAGGAGAGTGAGTGTGCCTTGTTTTTGTGCCCCAATAATTTTCATGACAATATGTGAGTAAGGGGACACCACTAAATGGTGAGGGCACAAGATAGCAGGGACTTGGTATACTATGTATAGCATTGCTTATACATGATCATGTTGGCTTTGTTTTTATAAAAAGAGTTAGTTTTAGAAGTTGTGTAGTCTCAGGTGAAGAGCTCTTCAAAGTTTCAAGTCATTTTTGTATTTGAGTCAGTGAACTGCCAATCATGATTAAATTATATAGTTACTTGACTGTGAATAGATAGAGCGATAAGTGTAGCGTGATGGGATTTAGGAAGGAGTATAGGGAGTTATTTGAGGACGAACAATGATTTAAGTATGGGGTGGTGATCTTGGGCGTATTTATGCGCCCGCTTTTCACATGTTACCCATGTTTTACCCTTTTTTATAAGAATATTTTCACGATCCCAGTGTGGACATCAGACCTAGAACCACGAATGGCTCTAAGCTAATCCATGTCACATATATAGCGTGATTACAAGCATAACTAAGCAGAAATAGAGCATGAACACAACAAAAGCGGAAGTCTGCATATCATAAAGCATAAGCGTAGACAATAAGTCAACAACGCTGAACCATCTATACATAGTTGTATGAAAAGCCTCTAACCATAAGATGAGCTGATGGGACAACACCTCCAACTAGCTCGCTAAGTCTGAAATTGAAAGACATAAAAGAAAGAGAATGAGCCAAAACTATTGTCCTCGGATCATGAGGACTCACCAAAACTGGGATGGTACTGGACTGAGCGGGAGCGAGCTAATGCCGGGGCTGAGACTGATCACCCAAACCTATATCATGAAATGATATAACATAAAAGTATGTGGTCAGTACTTGAAATGAACTGAGTATATAGGTTAAGGAAAACACGCTAGTAAAATGATAGTATGAACTTATGAGTACAAAACAAGCTAGAACATAAGAGTAAGGACAACATGCTAAAAATCATATTATTGAAGTAATCATAAATATGAGTTATTCATTATAAGATGAAACATAATGACCTAAGGTTTTAAAAAAATCATAAATCCTGTACACGAGTAACATAAAACATGAGGAATAGTGGAAGACTCATCATAACTGAAACCATCATGATAGAGCTTACATGATGCTAAAACTCTCTCGCTCAAGTGGGTAGAGCTATCCTAAGTCTTTCTAGGGCAAAAAAAAAAGATAAGACGTGATATCACTCGTGAAACCTCGTCGGGCTGGGGGCAATGGCCCAAATATGAATATACACACACACACACACACACAACCCCACTACGATGGCACATAGTTATGAGACCTGGGTTCTTGGAACTCTCGGCCTACTCGATGCTAGACCCTACTCCCAAAAATATGCACATGGATCATAATCATCATCGTAAAACATACTTGAACTTACATAGGCTTTTCTAAATCATGAAATCATAATCATACTTGACATCCGTGAAATAACCATGAAAATAATTCCATTGAGTTGGTCATGTTACATTAACTTAAGTTTCATGAAAATCAGACATACTTGAATAATAGTTATGACTTGAAATTGTAGGTTCATAAGCTTGAAATTCATAGAATCATACATAATTGGGCAAAATCACCATAAACTTGAAAACATAGATCCATAAGAGATTCTAATATAGAACATATAGTAATAGTCATAAATCATGAAGATTTGAATTCATTAAGAGTCATGAGAATTTTACCATATTTGGGTCTAACCCTAGAATTTGCCAATTTGAAACTTGAAGAGTAGCGATTACGAAATTGAACTTGAAAAGGGAATTAGGATGGAAGAATTCCCCATTCATAACCCTACCTACCTGTGCTTGAAGAATCTTTAACTTGGCTTGAAGATCCAATAGAGATTGACAAGAAGGAGATGATAAACCCTAGCTTGACTTGAGAGGATTTGATCTTCCAATTGAGGTGTTAGGAGTATAATGAGTTTTTAGGCTAAGTAAAACCCTATAATACATCCTATATATAGTCCAAAATAACCTAGTTTAGGTGTTAAAAGCATAGAAAATTACAAAAATACCCCAAAAGAATCGCACTTAAAAACATGTTGTCAAATGGTACAACCTGTACCACGATTCGTACCTCCCTGGTACGACTTGTGATTTCTAGCTGTGGTTTCAAACCCACTTTCTATTAAACCCTTTAAATCACTATCACGATCCCTTAGTACGACTCGTTCTGACTTGGTATGAATTGTGCCATTCAGTCATGACTCCTCCATCAAGTCTGTTGATTTCTCTGGACCTTACAGTACGAGTTCTGGTACGACTCATACCATGACCTATGGATCATACTATGGCTCATATTGAGTCATTTTCCAGTTCTCTATGTATGATCAAACTCCAAATCCTTAGGTCTAGTCTTAGGAACTTTTGGAGTGTTACGTTATCTCCCCCTTGGGAACATTCATCCTCGAATGAAGACTAACAAAGTTGGAAAGGTTGGGAAGGATCTGCAATCCCAAAGCTAAAACTTATAGACTAAATATTACTGGAGTGGCTGACTCCGAACTGAGATACATGACTGAACTAAATTCATGAAACATACATGCATACTATGACATGAAAGGAACTGAGAGACATGAACTTGCCATGAAACTGAATAGAGTACTAGGGTGGAAACTGGTACCTCATGCTGGAATTGAGCCAGAATGGAAAAAATGTGGGCATCTAGCCATCATATATGCTTTGTCTTCCCACCTAGCTCCCTACACAAGCTGATTTCTCCACAAACCTTCACTGAAGTTATCTCCTTATTTCTTAACTTCTGAACCTGATGATCTAGGATCTCAATCGAAACCTCCTTATAGGTTAGGCCATCTCTCACACTGATGCTCTCTATTGAAACAACTAAAATTGGGTCACCAATGCACTTATTCAGCAAGGACACATGGAAAACTAGATATACCGAAGCTAACTATATTGGTAGCTCCAACTCATATACCACTTTGCCAACTCGCTTTAGCATCCTATAAGTAGCAACATATCGGGGACTAAGCTTCCCTTTCTTGTTGAAACTCATAAATCCCTTCATGGGAGACACCTTTAGAAACACTCAATCATCGACCTCAAAATCAAGCTCTCTCCTCCTAATATCCACATATGATTTTTGATGACTTTGAGCTGTTTTTAGTCTCTCTCTAATAAGATGAACTTTCTCCATGGCCTCATGGCCCTATCAACGCAGCTTCACCTACTTCAAACCATCCGATAGGTGATCTACACCATAAAGAGCCTCAAATGGGGCTATCTGAATGCTAGAATGGTAACTATTATTGTAGGCAAACTCAATAAGAGGCAAGTGATCATCCCAACTACCTTTAAAATCAATCACACATGCTCTCAACATGTCGTCAAGAGTATGAATAGTCCATTCGTCCTAACCATCTGTCTTTGGGTGAAAGGTTGTGCTAAGCTTCACTTGAGTACCAAGACCCTTCTGAAATGAACTCCAAAACTGCGCGTCAAATGATTTCCCCTATTCGAGATGATAGACAATGGAACTCTATGAAACCAAACTAACTGTCAAATGTAAAGTCTAGCATAATCTTCAACTGAATCTTTAGTTTTGACCAATAGAAAATGTGCTGATTTGGTTAACATTTCTACGATCACCCATATAGAGTCATATTGTTGTCGCGTATGAGGCAAACCTTTAATGAAGTCCATGTCGATCTCTTCCCACTTCCAAGTAGGAATGCTGATCTCCTGAGGCATACCTCCTATTCTCTGATGCTCGACCTTCACTTATTGGCAATTCGGACACTTAGCCACAAATTCTGCTATGTCCTTCTTCATACCATTCCACCAATAGACTTCCCGTAGATCACGGTACATCTTAGTGGCACCTGGATGGATAGAGTACCAAAATCCATGAGCCTCTCTCAAGTCATCCATCACCGAAACACATAATTGGCCTTGATATCGAAGTACACTATCTCCCTCTTGGGAGGAAACCTCCACCTACTGATTTTGAATCACTTCAATTTCACCAAGATAGGATCCTCATCTTTCCTTGCTTTAACTTTCGTCACCAATGATGATTCTGACCCCTTTTGAACAATGAAACCACTATCTGATGAGTTAATAAGGCAAACCCCCAAACATACAAGCCGATGGAAATCCTTCACCAACTCTTTTGTTCCATCCTCCATATGGGATACACTCTCCATGGAAAATCTGCTAAGAGCATTCGCCACTACATTGGCCTTGCTTGGATGGTAAAGGTCACTCATGCCATAGTCATTAATAAGCTAAAGTTATCTCTTTTGCCGCAAATTCAAGTCCTTCTGAGTAAACACATACTAAAGGCTCTTGTTATCCGTGAACACATCCACCTGCAGCCCATATAAATAGTGTCTATAAATATTCAAGGCAAACACCATCACTGCTAACTCAAGGTCATGTGTCAGGTAATTCTTCTCATGAGTCTTCAGTTGTATCGAGTCATAGACAATGACCTTACCATGCTACATCAACCCACACCCAAGGCCAATATGAGAAGTATCACAATACACCATAAAACCATTTGTTCCCTTAGGTAAGGTCAACACCGGGGTGAAAGTAGGTCGAGTGTTTCACTCTTAAAAGCTCTTCTCACAAGTATCAGACCACTGAAATTTGACCTTCTTTTGGGTCAATTTAGTCAACGGTGCTGCAATGGATGAGAGCCCCTCTACAAATCTCCTATAGTAGCCCGCTAAGCCCAAAAAGCTCCTGATGTCAGTAGGACTGATAGGTCTAGGCCAGTTCTTCACTGCCTCTATCTTTTGAGAATCTACCTACACACCCTCACTAGACACCACATGACCCAAGAATGCTACTGAGTTCAGCCAAAACTCACACTTTCTAAACTTTGTAAATAGTTGAAGGTCCTTGAGGGTCTTCAACACAATCCTCAAGTGAGTGGCATGATCCTCTGCGCTCTAAGAGTATATGAGAATATCATCTATAAAGACAATGATGAACATATCTAAATACTACCTGAACACCCTATTCATAAAGTCCATAAAAGCTACAGGAGCATTCGTTAGTCCAAATGAAATAACCGCAAACTCATAGTGACCATATCGAGTCTTGAAGACCGTCTTCGGGATGTCACTCTACCTAACCCTAAGCTGATGGTAGCTGGATCTGAGGTCTATCTTCAAAAAGCACTTGGCAGCCTGAAGCTGGTCAAACAAGTCAACAATCCTTGGAAGGGGATACTTATTCTTAATTGTGACTTTGTTCAAGTGGCGATAATTAATGCACATCCTAAGAGAACTATCCTTCTTTCGAATAAAGAGAACTGGAGCAGTCCACGGGGACTTACTAGGTCGAATGAAACTCTTATCTAAGAGATGTTTCAACTGCTCCTTCAACTCTTTTAGCTCAGTTGGAGCTATTATGTAAGGAGGGATGGATATGGCCTGCATATCAGGGAGAAGGTCAATACCAAAGTCAATCTCTCGCTCGAGAGAGACTCCTTGTAGAGCATCTGAAAATACTTTCGAATACTTATATACAACAGGAACTAACTGGAGAGTCGGGGTCTCAGATGTAGAATCCTCAACCAGAACTAGATGGTAGACACAACCCTTGGAGATCATTTTCCTGGACTTAATATAGGAGACAAAAGGACCTACAAGCACAACTGAACTACACTTACACTCTAGGACTGGCTCACTCAGGAATCAAAACTCTACTGACTGGATTCTATAATTAACTGAAGAATAATATGTATATAACCAATCCATACTGAAGATAACATCAAAATTGTTCATGTCTAACTATACTAAGTCGGCTGAGGTGACTTTATGAAAAACTATAATAGGGAATTTTTGTATACCCTCCATGCTAAAATTGACTTACCGAGAGGAGTAGAGACTGAGAAGGGTTCTGATAGGATTTTGAGACTAATACTGAAACTGACAGCAATATAGGGGGTCATGAAGGATAATATGGCCCCAAGATCTAGCAATACATAAACATCATGATGGACGATGCGTAGCATACTAGTGTCCAAATCGGGTGAGCTCTCCTGCTCCTGGCGAGATGATAGTGCATAGTACCTGTTCTGGCGATGCCTGCCACCTACACTAGAAGATGCACTTTGCTAAGGTGGGAGAGCTGTTGGAGCTACTAAAGTATGATGTGTCGCGGTTTTACAACACTTTTGACACTTAAAACATAGAAAATATGCTATGACTCAGGTATGTTTATATAGATATGAGGTGCTTTTACCTTGTTTATATGGAAATCAGGTTTGGGAGTTGGGTTGTGGAAATGGAGATGAAAAATTATGGAAAATGGCTTTCTACAGGTCTCAGTACGAGCCATACCATCTTGGTACGAGCCATACCATCTTGGTATGAGCCATACCTAGCACCCATAGTTGATACTTCAAAGAAATTGCAAAGTGTTGAGCCTAAGTATGACTCATGGTACGATTCGTATTACTCTGGTACGAACTGTACCAAGAAGTCATGAAAAACTTCAGAGGATGTGCACTTTTAGAGCTCCTAGTACAATTGAAAGCCACAAATCGTGATGACAACATACGAGCCGTACTAAAGAGTCATGGAAAACTTCAAAGGATGCTAGTTTTAAGAAATCCAGACCACGACAGGCACTTACGACTCATAGTGGCATTGTATGAGTCATACCAACCTCCATGACTTGACAGATTTAGATGCTACATTTCATACTACGGACAGAAGCCCTGACTCGTAGCATCATGCTACGACACATAGGATGAACCAGCATCATTTTTCCTGTTAAATTAGGAAAGATTTTCATTAATTGTATAAATACTTTAAGGTTAATTTCTTTTAAATAAGCCAATACTTTTGATTTGTATTTGTAGTTTTTGGGTTTCCTAAGATGTTGGAGAGCAAATTCTCAAATACTCGGGCATAATTCATCATTGTTCTTGAATTTTTTACAAGTAATTGTGTAATTGATTCTTGGGTTCTTCTTTCATAAATACTGTAAGTCTTCAATTATGTTTCGTCCATGAAATCTAATTTTACTCTTCCAATTATGAATAGCTAAACCTTCCACAACTAGGATTGTGGGAACCGTGGTGGAATAATAAACTAGGGTTAATATAGAGTCATTTTAAACCAATACGAATGCTTGTATTATTCTTTTCTTGATGTTTAATGTTTCTTAATTATGCACAACGTTAGGACTAGCCCGAATTCTTCTTACTTGAACCTAGAGAAGTAGAAATTAGGATAAAAAAAGAACAACAAAGCCTTAAATTAAGTTTCATTGAATAACTTGAGCTATGATTGCAGGAGAGTTAATTTAGAACTATTAATAAAGGTTAAAGTGAAATCATTCATGATACCTAACCCGGTGATTGAGTAGAGTCATCTAATAGGGACGGATCAGTCATTTAGATGAGCATAATTTATTAGTTCTTCAGACTAAGTATTGAGATAGATCACAGTGTAATAATAGAACCTAGTTAGGAAGTCATGGGGAACTCTTTATTAGTTAATTGCATAACTATTGATCACAACTTCATTTCAAAATACTTTTACCTGATATAAAATATTCCCTTTAGGAAATAATTGAACTAAAAGTGTGAATACTAGCATTAGTCTGTATCTTGACCATATTCCCTGTGGGATCGACCCTAACTTTGTGGGTTCTTTATTGAGAACGTCCACGTTATACTTCTTCAGGAGTATAATTTGATCGTTATCAAAGTGATGGTTGAGGCCTGGCCTCTACCTTCGCCCTTAAAGTGAAATCATTCATGAGACTTAACCCGGTGATTCAGTAGAGTCATCTAATAGGGACGAATCAGTCATTTAGATGAGCATAATTTATTAGTTCTTCAGACTAAGTATTGGGATAGATCACAATGTAATAATCTAACCTAGTTAGGAAGTCATGGGGAACTCTTTATTAGTTAATTTCATAACTATTGATCACAACTTCATTTCAAAATACTTTTACCTGATATAAATTCCCCGTTTTAGGAAATAATTGAACTAAAAGTGTGAATACTAGCATTAGTCTGTATCTTGACCATATTCCCTGTGGGATCGACCCTAACCTTAGTGGGTTCTTTATTGAGAACGTTCGCGTTATACTTCTTCAGGAGTATAATTTGATCGTTATCAAAGTAATGGTTGAGGCCTAGCCTCTACCTTCGCCCTCTCTAACTAAAGGACAATCCCTGTGCATGTTCCCAAGCTTCCCTCTCCTGAATAAAACATTTGAGGCAACCAAACACTCTCCCAGGTGGTTCTTACCATACTTCCTACAAGCTGGGAAAGTGTGCTCCCCTGACATGCTCCTCTCAACTGTGGAGCCTGGCGCTCTACCCTGCTGATTACCTCTGGGCCTAGATGGAACACTGGCCAATGATGGAGCTTGGGCTAATGAACTCTGATGGGACTATAGGCGATATCCACCACTGGACCGCTACTGAGAGTACCCAAAGCTCCCTGTCCTGGCCCGCTTGGCCTCTCTCTCCTTCTCCTTCATTTTCTCCGCCTCTATATGTTGAGCATAAATCATCAATGGGGATATGTCCATGTTACTAATCAGCATAGCAATCCTGCACTCCTTGACCTATGAATCTGCAACCCCGTTCACTAACTTGCTCATATGAGCCCTTGGCTAGGCCACCATCTTTGGAGCATATTTGGACAGTTAAGTGAACTTTAGGGCATACTCTTGTATAGCCATATCACTCTGCTTCAAATTGACGAAATCGGCTGCTTTTGCTTCCCTTAGCTCTCTGGGAAAGAACATGTCCAAGAATGTAGTAACAAGCTCATCCCAACCAATGGGATCAACACCTACTCTATGACCCTCCTTCCACTAATGGAACTAAATATGAGCCACCCCCTTCAGCTGATAGGAAGCCAAGTCTGCACTCTCTTCTCCCATAACACCCATAATCTGGGTAATCTTCTGAATATCCTCAATGAACTCCTGTGGATCCTCATCCACCTTCGGACCATGAAACTCAGGCGGGGTTCATTTTGGTGAAATATTGTACTCTAGCCGCCGCTGCATTCACATTCATATAAATATGAGCCACAACCATTTCCATGGCCGTTACTGTTTCCATTCCTTCTTCCATTGACTCAGCAGGGAGGCATATTTATGCAAACGTGTATAACACGAGTTAGAGGAATAGAGAGAGATGAACTTCATCGCATCACATAGATCATGAAAGAAGAAAAGTTCCTAAAACATCTTGTAATCTCTTCCTCATAAGTGTATCACACTTTACACCCATGAAAAAGACTCTATTTAACGTGGATTTCGGACACTCTAGACCTAATGCTTTGATACCAAGTTTGTCACGATCCGAGCGTGGACCCTCGACCGAGTCACGGGACCTAGAACCACGAATGGTTCTAAGCTAACCCATGACACAGACACAACATAATATGATCATAAATAAAAATAAATAGGTCATGAACACAACATAAGCGGAAGTCTGCATATCATAAAACATAAGAGTAGACAATAAGTCAACAACGCTGGACCATCAATATATAATTGTCTGGAAAGCCTCTAACCATATGATGAGATGATGAGACAACACCCCCAACTACCTCGCTAAGTCTAAAACTGAAAGACACAAAATAAAGAGACATAAGCCAAACCTATCGTCCTTGGATCACGAGGACACGAAAACTGGGATGGTACTGGACTGAAGCAGGAGCAACCTAACGTTAGGGCTAAGACTAATCACTCAACCTATATTATGAGATGATATAATATAGAAGGATGCATTTAATACTTTTAATATACTAAGTATATAAGTTAAGTAACACACACAAGTAAAATGTTAGTTTGAAATTATGAGTACAAAACAAGCTAGAACATGAGAATAAGGAAACATGCTAAATATCATATTCTTAAAGTAATCATAAACATGAGTTATTTATCATAAACTGAAACATAACGACCCAAGGTTTTAAAAATCAAATCATATGGTTTAACATGCCTTAAAACATAAGTAAAAGCTCATAACCTGATCAATGGGTCGATTATACTATAAAACATGATATCATAACTCCTGAACATGAGTGACAGAAAACATGAGGAATAGTGGGAGACTTATCATAATTGACTCCATCATGATAGAGCTTATATGATGCCCCAAATATCCCGTTCAAGTGGGCAGAGTCGTCCTAAGCCTTGCCTGGGCAAAGAATAATAAGGCGTGATATCACTCGTGAAACGCCGTCGAGCTGGGGGCAATCGCCTAAACATGAATACACACACACACACACACACACACACACACATATATATATATATATACATACACACACACACATACACACCCCTAAGGTAGCACGCAGTTATGAGACCTGGTTTCCTGAAATTCACGGCCTACTCGGTGCTAGACACTACTCTACAAAATATGCACATGGCTCAGAATCATCATCGTGAAACATACTTAATCTTGCATGGGCTTTTCTAAATCATGAAATCATAATCATACTTGACATACATGAAATAACCATGAAAATAATGCCAATGAGTTGGCCATGATACATAAAATTGAGTTTCATGAAAACCATACATACATGAATAAATAGTCATGACTTGAGATTTTAGGTTCATAAGCTTGAAATTCATAGAATCAAACATAATTGAGCAAAATCACCACAAACTTGAAAACATAGATCCATAAGGGATTCTAATAGAAAACATTTAGTCATAGTCATAAATCATGAGTAGAAGCATGAGAGATTTGAATTCATTAAGAGTCATGAAAATTTTATCATATTTGGGTCTTACACTAGAATTTACCAAGTTGAAACTTAAAGAGTAGAGATTATGAAATTGAACTTGAAATAGGCATCAGGGTGGATGAATTTCTCCCATTAATAACTCTACATACCTGGGCTTGAAGAATCTTTAATTTGTCTTGAAGATCAAAGAGAGACTGAGAAAAAGGAGATGATAAACCCTAGCTTGACTTGAGAGGATTTGATCTTCCAATTGATGTGTTGGGAGTAGAATGAGAGTTTTGTCTAAGTAAAACCCTCTAATGCACCCTTTAGAAAGCCCAAAACAACCTAGTTTAGGAGTTAAAAGCATAGTAAATTACAAAAATACCCCTGAAGAATTGCATTTCAAAACATACTGTCTAGTGGCATGACCCGTACCACGATTCATACCTCCCTGGTACGACTTGGTGATTTCCAGTCGTGATTTCAAACCCACTTCCTATTAAACTCTCTGAATCCCTACCATGACTCCTTAGTATGACTCGTGCTGACCTGGTATGAATTGTGTTGTCCAGCCGTGACTCCTCCATCAAGTCTGTTGAATTCTTTGGACCTCACAGTACAACTCCTAGTACGAATTGTACCATGGACCTACGGATCATGTTGTAGCTTGTATGTCATGCCCCGAGCCTATACCATAGACGAGACACGGTACTTAGAGTTACAAGTAACCCCTAGTCAACCCATGACCTATCATCACACTGGCATTCTGAGTAAAACATAGCAGAAGATTTAAAATAATAAAATAAAATATTTATAAAGAAAAACTAAATCATAGAGTTTTAAAACAACTAAAATAGAGCTAAAAGTCTTAAACTCGATCTGTGTCTGAAAGCCATCTATCTAAAGAGTTGTCGGGACAAGCCCCCAGCTAACTCTAAGTCTAACTGAAAGAAATATAATCTAAAAGAAATAATCCTCATCCTAAAAAGATGAGGATTCACCAATGATGCAGCTAAAAATTTCTAGGCGACATCTGCTAATGGTGCTGAGACTGAGAACCTGCAGCTGCATCATAAAATGATACAGCAAAAAAGGTATGCGTTAGTACTTTGAATGTACTGAGTAAGTGAGAGAAACCATAACACGGAGAATAAAACAACTGAACTGTAAATACATGAAATGACTAATAGAAATGCAGAAACTTAACAAGCTGAACTATACTGAGGTGGTCAAAATGACCTTGTCTGATGGTCAAAGAATGCCCTAAATCCGAGATACTAATTTGAAATACTATATTGAATTGATCTTAACTAAGTAGTCTGAAACTATTTTAACTGAGCTAATTTGAGAATGAACTGAACTGACTAGTGGGAGAGCCTATAATCGATATATAATCATGTGAGCTAGACGTGGAGTCCGATGTATACACCCCATCGGTAGGACCCAATATACATTGCTAGGGTATAAAGACATAAACTGAGAGATCACGAGTCTGCGCCATGAGGCCAATAAAATATAACCTACGATGGCAATGTAGTTCTAGGAACTTGAGTGAGCTGGAACCCTGGTCCGCTCGGTGCTAAGTCCTACTCCCACTGGATAGTCCTAGATTGACTACTTAGCTGATACCTCAAAGTTGGGGCCCAAGACTAAGTCAGGAATACCTATCTGAAATTACCTTGAGAGTCTTATCAGACCGAATTCTGTAACTGG
>JACEIK010012181.1:0-21649 GCA_018107945.1 Datura stramonium | reverse complement strand
GTTAGGGTACTCGTGGGGAAGGAAAAATAGTTGGGAAAAGGAAGAAAAGGTAATGTACCTGACGGGAGTCCTCATAAGTCATTGTTTGCCTTAACGACTTATAGGGTGAGTCGTTGGCAGGTTTGGAGCCAATGTATGGAAACGAGACAATGTACTTAACAAGTGGTGACCACAAGTGGTGGTCACTCCTGACGAGTTGTGAAGTGACTCATTTTGAGCCCAGGAGAATAAAGGATGCAGTGCACTTGACGAGCAGGGTGACGAGTCATTGCTCTGGGCCACAAGTTGTCAGGTCGTCCGTTAGGACCACCTGACAATTAATTTCTGCCAATTAGTAAGGGCCTTTTTGTAAATTCTAAGTTCGTAAAGCCTATACTGTGTCGTTTAAGGATCATTTTAGAGGGTTTTAGGAGGGGGAAAACCTATTCTAAGTTCTTTCCTTCCATGCATGCAATCTTGAGAGGTTGATGGTGTGATCTAGAGAAAGTTCTCAAGGTTCTCATTCAAATTCATCTTAGGCAATTAGAGAAGTGGTATAATAAAGCCTTTTCAGGTATGTAGGGTTACGAATAGGTGTATTCGTTCACACCCATGCCCATTCTCTAGTAATTAATGGAAATCTACTAAAAATCTATTGGGGTTTTAATTTGATGTTTATGAAAATCTAATGATTTGCAAATGGGTTGTTTTAAGTTGTGAAATTATATTTTTATGGATTTTGATTAGATTTTACAACTATTTTGATTATCAAATTATTGATTTCAATTTCTACTAAATTAAGCCTAATTATGTAAGTTCTATGATAAATTGACTTATGATCTTCATTTCAATGGTTGATATTTACAAGCCCAGCAGGATTGATTTGAAATGTGGATTTATTCAATTACCCATCATGATTTGGTCACTCTCGAGCTATCTGCAAAACTATAAGTATGTATGGAACTTATGATTCATGAATTATGTTTTAGGCCGACTCACGGGCCTTGTTTCATGGCTAGTTCACGTATTTTATGAGCATGATTATGATTATCATGATTTAACTAGCCTATGAACTCATGCATATTATACTATGAGCACTATATAAGTTTTGGGAGTAGGTTTCGGGCCTAGGTTCTTCCTCGAATCTCATAAACTATGTGACACCATAGGTATGTTGGGACCTCCTTTGTGACTGTCTCCAGCCTAATTGGCCCTTTTCATAGTGATATCACACTTTCATGGTCCTAAACTTGGCAAGGTACGGACACCCTCCCGACTAGGGTTACAAGTCGGGCTTCATGTGTACTCAT
Organism: Datura stramonium; assembly: GCA_018107945.1. Taxonomy (NCBI): domain Eukaryota; kingdom Viridiplantae; phylum Streptophyta; class Magnoliopsida; order Solanales; family Solanaceae; genus Datura; species Datura stramonium. The sequence continues at coordinate 20,360 of JACEIK010012181.1, read as the reverse complement.
ATGGAGCATGTCGGTTAAGAGAATCTCCCACTGTTCCTCACGATTTATGCATGTTTATGACTATGTATGTTGGCTCAAGTACTATCTATTATGGATTTTCTCACCTGATTATGGTTAGGATTGTATTGCGAATGCTTTGAAAACCTTGAGCCTTATGAAATGTTATGTTACGATAATAATGATATGAGCATGATGTCCTACTCTTATTCTGTTTTATGAGCTTTCACACCTTTTAAATGTCTGTTTTACTTATCTTGCATACTCGGTACATTCCACGTACTAACCACATACTCTCTATGATTTATCTTCTTGATACAACTTCTGGCTAAGGCTCATCCTCATATCTAGATCATATCAGAGTGCATTTTCAGCTTATTGGTGAGTCCTCAAGTTTCAAGGGCCGTTTGACAGAAATTCATGCTATTATATGTTTCAGTACTTGTCGGGGTTAGGTTGGGTTGTTGTCCCATCAACCCATTGTATGTAGTAGAGGCTTTCAGATAGTATGTAGTACCCAGCTTGCATGTACGTCGAGGGATTTTCTTATGTTACGATATGTTCATATTATGTTTTACGTTTCCGCTATGACTTGTGATTAGTCTTCCTCTTAAAACAAATGAAGTTAGATGTATGTTTATTCCATGGGTCGACTTGGGGCCTCTCGAGGTTCCGTGTCCCGTGTTACAGTCCGGGTCTACGTCCAGGTCATGACATGTGATATCACAACAAAGGGCCCATTTGGGCAAAGGGGACAGAAACATGGAAGTCCTATTATGGTTACGTTGGTGCGTAGTTATGAGAATCGAGGCATTCTTGGACCCCGAATCTACTCGGTGTTAATACTACACCAAAAACATATATAGTGCTCACAAAATATTATACTTGAGATTCATAGGCTGTTTAAAATCATTATAATCATAAGCATGCTTGAAATATATGAACTAGCCATGAAAGTAAGGCCCATGAGTCGGCCACAATCATAAATCATAAATCATAAATCATGAGATCCATGCATACTTTCAAAACATGTATATACTTTATATTCATAAATTTATGATGACCATTTAAGAAAAATCATATCATAAGTCATATATTATAATGAGTTAACGAACATTAAAATCGAAGTAGAATCATAACTTCATTTAACTTGAAACATAGATGATTGGGCATAGTTTTGTAGAAAATTTAAATCTAAATAGTTATAAATTTTTCCCATAGTTCATAAAATATGAATTTATACATGAGAATAATTAACCCATAAATAGATCATAAGAATTGGGATAAAACCCCATAGAATTCACAATAGAATTTCATGAATTAGAGAGAGATTGGGCATAGGTGTGAACAAATTCACCCATTCATAACCTTACATACCTGAGAGAATCTGATTCTATAATTTCTCTGATTGCCCAAGGAAGAATTGATGAAAACTTAAAGGAAATTTAGCTTGATCACCTCTTTAGAACTTTACTCTTACAATCATGAATAAGAATAGCTTAGAATGAACTTACCCCTCTTAAACATCACTATTCGTAGCTTAAAACAACGTAGTTTAGGCCTTAGGATCATAGAAATTACGGATAAGTCCTTACTAAATTTGCAGAAAATAACTGTTTGCTAGTCCCCTCGAGGGACTGGACGATTCGTTACCAAGGAAATGAGTCGTCGTTTGCTATCATGAAGTCCACTGCCACTTTTCCTCGAGGGGTCCCCATGGGGGACCTAACGACCCATTATTGGTGATAACGACTCGTGGTCACCACTCTTTACCACCACTACCAAAACACCTCAGGTCTTTAATCAATTGATGACCACGACTAACCAAGGGATCGTGGCATCTGTCCACAACTCGTTGTGTCCATTCGTAGGAACACTGCCAACTCAACCTTCACCTTTCATTAGCCCTTGACCACGATTGACTCAACGAGTCGTGGGTGCTGACCACGACTCGTGGTCATATCCGTGGGGACTCAAAACCAAAATTTTAAACTCAAGTCAAAATCTTCATTAACGACTCGTGCTTGACCTGACGGGTCACAGGACGACTCATTTTGTGACCTGGTGCAGAAAATCCTATTTTTTCCATTTCCACTCTCGGGTCTGATCTTTGGGCTTTTGGGGTATAAAAATATCTCCCTCTTAGGAACATTCATCTTCGAATGGTTAAAATCATACAGAAAAGCAGAGAAGCGCAATCATCATAGTCAAATACAAATCATATAAGCTGAAAACTAACGAAATGACTAACTCCGATTTAAACCACATGACTCAACTGAATTCATGAATCATACATACATCCATATACGAGAAAGAAACTGAAGCACATGAATTGAGCATGAAACTGAATAGAGTTTTAGGGAAGAAACCGATACTTCAAGTTGGAACTAAGCCGGTAGGGAATAAATATGGGTATCTAGCCATCATATCTGCTTTGGCTTCCCATGTAGCTCCCTCAACATGGTGATTCCTCCATAAAACTTTAACTGAAACTACTAACTTGTTTATTAGCCTTCGAACCTGACGATCCAATATTTACACCGGAACCTCCTTATAACTAAGGTTGTCTTTCACACCGACACTGTCCACTGGAACAACTAGAGTTGGATCCCCCAAACACTTCTTTAAGAGCGATACGTGAAAAACAGTATGAACAGAAGCTAATTCGGATGGCAACTCCAATTCATATGCCACCTTTCCAACCCGCTTCACAATCCGATAGGGGCCAACATAAAGAGGGATGAGTTTTTCTTTATTTCCAAACCTCATCACTCCATTCATGGGAGGCACCTTCATAAATACCCAATCATCCACTTCGAACTCAAGTTCTCTCCTTCACACATTAGCATGGGACTTTTGGTGACTTTGAGCTGTTTTCAACCTGTACCGTATGAGCTGAACCTTCTTCATGGCCTCATGGACTGAATCTGGTCTTATCATCGCAGCTTCACCGACTTCAATCCAACCAACAGGCGATCTACATCTTCGCCCATAGAGAGCCTCAAATGGAGCCATCTGAAAGTTTGAATGGTAGATGTTATTATACGCAAACTCAATAAGAGGAAAATGGTCGTCCCAACTACACTTGAAGTCAATCACACATGCTCTCAACATGTCCTTGAGAGTATGAATCGTCCGCTCCGCTTTACCATCCGTTTGCAGGTGAAATGCTGTACTGAGCTTAACCTCTGTACCAAGTCCTTTTTGAAACGATCTCCAAAACTAAGAGGTAAACTGGGTACCTCTGTCTGATATGATGGACAAGGGCAGTCCATGCAACCTAGCTCTCCGATGTATAGTTTGTCATAATGCTCTACGGAATAGGTGGTTTTGACCGGTCGAAAATTAGCGGCTTTGGTCAACCTGACCACGATCACCCAAATGGAGTCATACTGTTGACGAGTGCGGGGTAATCCTGTGATAAAGTCCATATTGATGTCCTCCCACTTCCAAGTAGGAATGCTAATGTCCTGAAGTACACCCCGGGTCTCTGATGCTCTACATTAACTTTTTGACAATTTGGACACTTAGCTACAAATTCTGCGATGTCCTTCTTTATGCCATTCCACTAATAGACTTCCCATAGGTCATGATACATCTTGGTGGCACCCGGATATATCGAATATCTGGAACCGTAAGCATCATGCAACATCTGATTTCTCAAATCATCAACTTCTGGGACACACAAGCAATCTTGATATCAAAGCACACCATCTCTCCCTTTGGAGAAGACCTCTACCTTCTAATTCTGAATGACTTCCTTTAACTTTATGAAAATAGGGTCCTCATCTTGTCTAGCTTTTACATCAGTCACCAGGGATGATTATGATCCGTTCTAAACTATCACACCACTATCGGTCGAGTCGACCAAACAAACTCCCAACCTTGCAAGCCGATGCACATCCTTCACCAGCTCCTTCCTCCCCTCATCCACATGGGACACACTCTCCATAAAGAGTCTACTAAGTGCATCTGCTACTACGTTGTCCTTACCTGGATTGTAAAGGACACTTATATCATAATTCTTGAGAAACTCCAACCACCTTCTTTGTCGCAGATTTAGATCCTTCTGAGTAAACACATATTGTAGGCTCATGTGGTCCGTAAACACATCTACATTGACCCCGTACCATTAGTGTCTCCATAACTTTAAGGAGAATACCACTGTCACCAATTCAAGATCATGGGTCGGGTAATTCTTCTCATGAACTTTCAGCTATCTGGAAGTGTATGCTATCACATTACCATGCTACATCAATACACAACCAAGGCTGATTCGTGAAGCATCAATACACCACAAACCCATCGGTGCCCTTAGGTAGGGTTAACACCACCACTAAGGTGAGTCAAGTCTTCAACTCATGGAAGCTCCTCTCACAAGCATCCGACCATTGGAATTTCTCTTTCTTTTGAGTCAATTTGGTCAATGGCACTTCAATGGATGAAAAACCCTCAACGAACCTCCGATAGTACTAGATAAACCTAAGAAACTCCTGATATCAGAAGGATTCACCAGTCTAGGCTAATTTTTTATCGCTTCTATCTTCTGAGAGTCAAACTTTATGACCTCACTTGACAGCACATGGCCAAAAAATGCCACTGAGTTCAACCACAACTCCCACTTTCTGAATTTAGCATATAATTAGCGATCCTTGAGAGTCTGTAATACCATCCTAAAATGATCGGCATGCTCCTCCTCGCTCCGAGAGTATATCAGGATGTCATCAATAAACACAATCATGAACAAATCCAAGTATGGCTTGAACACCCAATTCATCAAGTCCATAAAAGTTGTAGGAGCATTCGTTACTCGAAAAAACATAACTATAAACTCATAATGACATACTACATCTTGAAAGCTGTCTTCGGGATGTCACTCTCCTAAACCCTAAGCTGATAGCATCCGGACCTAAGGTCATTCTTTAAAAAGCACTTGGCATCCTGAAGCTTGTTGAAAAAATCATCAATCCTAGGAAGAAGATACCTATTGTTGATGGTGACCTTGTTCAAATATCGATAATTAATACATATACGTAGAGAACCGTCATTTTTTCAGTCAAAGAGAACTGGTGCACCCCAGGAGGATTTGCTCAGTTTGATTAATCCCTTATCTAAAAGGTCCTTCAACTACTCCTTCAACACCTTTAGCTCGGCTGGAGCCATTTTTTAAGGAGGAATATATATAGGTTGCATATCAGGAAGAAGTTCAATACCAAAATCAATCTCACGCTCGGGAGGGATTCCCGATAGATCATCTGGGAAGACTTCTAGATACTCACATACTACTAGAACTGATTGGATAGACGGGGTCTCAGATGTAGCATCCTTAACACTAACTAGAGTGTAAGCGCAACCCTTGGAGATCATGTTTCTGGCCTTAAGATAGGAGATGACACGACCTATAGGCACAGCTGAACTACCCTTCCATTCTATGACTGGCTCACCCAGAAATCTAAACTCTACTACCCGGGTTCCTATAATTAACTGAGGCATAACATGAAAATAGCCAATCCATGCTAAAGATAACATCGACATCGGTCATGGATAACTCTAGTAGATTTGCTGAGGTGACTTTCTGAAGGACTGTGACTAGGCAACTTGTATACACCCATCTTGCTACAATTGAATCACCTACTAGAGTAGAAACTAAGAAGGGTTCTGAAAAGATTTTGGGACTGACTCCTAATCTACTAGCCACATAAGGTGTCACAAAATACAAGGTAGCCCTTGGATCTAACAAAGCATATACATAAAGGTGGAAAACTCATAACATACAAGTGACTATGTCCAAGGAGACATCCTACTCCTAGCGGGATGATAGGGCATAAAATTTGTGTTTGCGCTGTTTGCCACCTGTGCTAGTAAAAGCCCCCTGCTAAGCGGCTCGTGTTGGTGGAGCTGCTGAACTAGAGGTTGGAGTAAGGGATCTGACTAAATGGCAATCTCTGATCTTTTGTCTAGGTATTCCACACCCAAAACAAGCGTCTGACCCAACTAAACACCTCCCTGGGTGGTGCTTTCCATAGTTCGTTTAGGTTGGGAAAGTGCGATCTCCTGAAATACACCCCTAGCTCCTCGAGCCTAACGCTCTACCCCTCTAATCACGCCCAGGTCGGGATGGATCACTAGATGATGATGGTGCTGGGGCTAAAGACCTTTGGTGGGATTGCTGATGATGCCCACTAGTCCTCGACTAGGAGAATTCGATGCTATCAGACCTGGCCCTCTTGGTGTCACTTACTGCTCACTTATCTGTACTGCCTCCATCTGCTGGGCGTAAAGGATAATCTTAGCAAAGTCAATATCCTGGAGAAGCATCGCGGTCCGGTAATCGCTGACCAAGGAGTATGTTATCCCGTGTACGAACCTGCTCACTCGCATCCTCTGATCAACCACTAACTCTGGGGGTACTTTGACAAAAGAGTGAACTCTAGGGCATATTCCTGCACTATCATCTTTCCCCGTTTTAGATTCACGAGCTTGGCCGCCTTAAGCTCCCTTATCTCCCGAGGGAAAAACCAATCAAGAAAGCAGTGTGGAACTCATCCGAACTAATAGGGCATGATCCGACTGCCCTACTCTCCTTCCACTGTTTGAACCAAATGGGTGCGACCCCCTTTAACTGATATGAGGATAAATCGACACACTCCTCTCCAGTCACACCCATAATCTGGGTGATCTTCAAAATCTCCTTAATGAAATCATTTGGGTCCTCATCCACCCTCGATTCAAGGAACTTGGGAGGGTTCATCCTTATGAAGTCTCTAACCCTGGCTGCTGCTGCATTCCCGTACTGCAGGAGATGTGCTACCGCCTACTGGTTGACCTCGGCAGTCAAGGCCTGTGCTAGCGTCTGAATGGCTGCTTTGAACTTAGCATGGGCAACCGCTCCGGTACATGGTGCTCATGGGCTGGTGGGGCTTGTTGCGACCCATCTCCATTGTCTTCCTCGTGGCCATTTCCATTTCAATTCCTTCTGTCGTTTAATCTACGGGTAGGCATGATTCTGTAAATGAGAATAGCATAAATTAGAAAGATAGAGGGACATTTCACCACACTACATAGATCATGAAAGAAGGGAACATTTCCTAAATGTCTCGTAGCCTCTTCGTCATAAGTGTGGCGCGCTTCATACCCATAGAAAAGATTCTACTTAATATGGATTTCAGACACCCTAGGACACTTCAAAACCTATTACTCAAATAGTAAGTTTGTCATGACCCGAGCATAGGCTCAGACCGAGACACGGGACAAGGAGCCTCAAGAGACTCCAAGTCAACCCATGTCATGAACATACATCTAACTCAATCAGATAAAGCAGAAGACTTAACATAATAAATGTAATGAAATTTTAATCATCACATCACATCAAAACCGGAATTCACATAATACCTAACAAGCTAATTACTATGCACAGTCTGAAAGCCTCTAACATGTCTGATGGATTGATAGGAAAACAACCCCCAACTAACCCGACAAGTCTGAAAACTGAAAGTACAAAGGTATCTAATAACAAATGGTCCCGGGATATGAGGACTCACCAATAGAGACTGGATGCTGACTCCGGAAATTGGCTAATGATGTGGCTGAGTCTAAAGATCAGAGCCTACATCATGAAATGATACAACATAGAGAATATGGTCAGTACGTATAATATACTGAGTATGCAAGGTAAGTAAAACAAATATTTAAAATACATAAAAGTTCATGAGAATAGGGTGACATGATCGTAACATAATTATCATAATGCAAATGTACGGATCAAGGTTTTCAAAACATTGTAAATAATCCATAATCATAATAATAAGAGAAAGATTTATTAAACAGACGTGAGCCAAAGTAGATAAATCATAAACATGCATAAATCATGAGGAACAGTGGGAGCTTCTTCTGACTAACATACCCCATAAGGGCACACATGGAGCCCAAACTGTAACCCCCAGTCGGAGGGCTTTCATACCTTTCCGAGGGTGGATCCATGAAAGAGGTGTGATATCACAACAAAGAGCCCATTTGGGCAAAGGGGAAAGTAACATAGAGGTCCCATCGTGCCTACGTTGGCGCATAGTTCTGAGACTCGGGTCATGGTTGGACCCCAAATCTACTCGATATTAAATACTACTCCCAAAACATATATAATAATCATCGAATAATATACATGAGATTCATAGGCTAGTTAAAATCATGATAATCATAAGCATGCTTCAAATATGTGAACTAGCCATAAAGTAAGGCCTGTGAGTCGGCTAAATCATAAATCATAAATCATGAAGTCCATGCATACTTGCCAAACATGTATATACTTGATATTCATAAATTCATGATTAGCATTTGAGAGAAATCATATCATAAGTCATAAATCATAATGGGTTAACGAACATTAAAATCAAAGTAGAATCATAACTTGATTTATCTTGAAACATATATTATTGGGCATAGTTTTTTAGAAAATTTAAATATAAATAGTTATAAAATATTCCCATGATTCGTAAAATATGAATTTATAAATAAGGGGAATTAACCCATAAATTGATCATAAGGATTTCATAAGAATTGGGATAAAACCCCATAGAATTATCAATAGAATTTCATGAATTAGAGAGAGATTGGGCATGGGTATGAACAAATTCACCTATTCATAACCCTATATAACTGAGAGAAACTGATTCTATAATTTCTTTGATTGCTGAATGAAGAATTGATAAAACTTGAAGGAAATTGAGATTGATCACCTCTCTAGACCTTTACTCTTGCATTCATGTATAAGAATATCCTAGAATGAACTTACCACTCTTAAACATCACTATTCATATCATAAAATGACATAGTTTAGGCCTTAGGATTATAGGAATTATGGATAAGCCCTTACTAAATTCACAGAAAATAACTGACTACCAGTCCCCACGAGGGATTGGACGAGTCGTTTCCAAGGAAATGAGTCGTTGTCTGCTTTCGTGAAGTCCACTGCCACTTTTCCTCAAGGGGTCTCTATGAGGGGCCTAAAGACCCGTTACTTGTGACAACGACTCGTGGTCACCACTCGTTACCACCACTGCCCAAAAACCTCAGGTCTTTAATTAACTGATAACTACGACTAACCTAACGGATCGTGGCATCTGTCCACGAATCGTAGTGTCCATTCGTAGGGAACACTGCCAACTCAACCTTCAGCATTCATTAGCCTTTGACCACAACTGACTCAATGAGTCATGGGTGCTGACCACGACTCGTGATCATGTCCGTGGGGACTCAAAACCAACATTTCCATCTCAAGTCAAACTCCTCACCTCAAGATACTTAACGACTCGTGGTCAACATGACGGGTCACAGGAAGACTCATTTTGTGACCTGGTGTAGAAAATCCTTTTTTTCTCTATTTCAACTCTTGGGTCTGATCTTTGGGCTTTCGGGGTATAACACCAAGAGTTTCACAATTATATAGAACCTATTTTACCTTCACATCATCAATTTGTCGATATCCAACATATAAAAGACATCAACAAAGTAGAAGAACTCAATGCAACACCATTTAAACATAAATCCTCAACTTTTTCCTTATTGCTTCACTTGAAAAAAAAAGTTTGCTGGTGAGATAGGTACAAATATTTTTCTACTCCCTTTTTTATAGCGACACATATATTGATTTTGTAATTCCCTAGAAACTCAAAGACTATATCTGGGGCTTAAATAAAAAAATTCAGAAATCTACAGAAAATGTCTCAGGACGACCTACCTAATGAGTTGTTGTGAGACCTAACGACTCATTAGGTCAGTCGTGGGAAGGAGGAATTAGATGTGAGAAGACTCGTCACGTTCTCCATTATCAGCCCTAGTCAGTTGTTAGGCAGTGCACCTAACGAGTGTCACCACAAGTCATCATCAGTGGCAATGACTCGTTCTGTGACTCATGGTCAAGCCTAGTATAGAACTTATGAAGTGAGGCAGTGAGGTCCACAACTGTTGACAAAGAGTTGTGTTCAGTAACCACTACTCGTTAGGTCCCTCGTGGTGACCTATAGGGGAATCAGTGGTAGTGTACTAAATGGGTGTGACCACGAGTCATGGTAGTCACCACGACTCGTTAGGTCACCCGTTAGGGTCACCTGACAGTTTTTCCCTGCGATTTTCTAAGGGCTATTTAGTAATTTACTATTCTCCTAAGCCTTAAATCACGTTGTTTGGAATGTAAATTCAGACTTATTCAAGGGTTTGGACGGTTCCTCCCATCATTCTCACATTTATTCTCAGAAAACTTATTGAAAGTTCTCTAAAAAAACTCTCTAGTAGGCTTAGACTTTTCTCTCATCGCAGCAGTTCAGGTATTCTTCTTCGGGGAATTTTCAGCCAGGTATGTGGGAATTTAGCAAGGGAATTATTCTTCCCTTGTGTCCCCCAAAATCCTTCCATAATTTCCCTATCAGTTTAGCCCTAATTTCTTCGAAAATGAATAAATTTTCATGCTGGTTTCGTTAATTTCAATTGGGATAATATCCATATTTAATATTCATATGATCTTCATCAGTTCCTAAGTAAATTGATGTTGTTCTTGCCAAAGTGATTTACAACCCAAAATTCTCGAGTAAAGATTATTGTGTATCAAATTCCGTCTAGTTTGTGAAGTATGTTTTGTGCTGAATTTCCTAGCAATTCTTATTATAAATATATGTTGAGTAATTATTCCATTGATCAGAACAATTTTAGCCTTGTTGGATGATATTCCTTTAAATTCTTTAAATTTCACTATATTATCAAATTCCGGTGTTGTTAGAATGAGTTGAATTCTCTTTTAGCTGCTTTGTAGTTTAGTTTAAATAGAATGTAGAACCACTTCAGAACTATACAGGAAGTGTCAATGGATCAGTTTGACTTCGGTCTTTTCCCGAGGGGTCAGTGGTGCCTCCCAGTTATCAGAATCAGACTCAGAATCCAGTTTACTAGTCCATTAGGCGGTCATGAAATTTTAGATATGTAGCTCTGGCAAGCACCATGACCCCGTTCAGTTTATAGTTTGTTCTTAGACGGTTACGAAGCTTCCAGATAAGCATCTCTGACTAGTCTAGAACCTTTTTTCAGAATCTGGTCCGATAAGACTCTTAGGGTACTTTCTGTTATATGTCCCTGACTAGTCTTGGACCCCGATTTCGAGCGATCGGTCTAGTAGTTTAGTTTAGGTTTTCTAGTGGGAGTAGGACTTAGCACCGAGGGGGTCGGGGTTCGAGTGCACCCAGGTTCCCAGAGCTACATTGCCAGTGTATGTCATAGTATTACCTAACCTGATTGGCCTAGACTTTTGTGATCACCCAGTTCATGCCTTTATACCCTATCAAGGTATATTGGGTCCTACCAATGGAGTGTATACATCGAAATCCACGTCTAGCTCACGTGGTTATATGTCAGTTAGAGACTCTCCCACTAGTTAGTCTAGTTTAGTTAAGAATAAGTAGCTTAGTTCGATTCCAGTTCTATCAGTTTAACTCAGTGCAATATAGCATTTCAGACTCAAAACTGTCAGACTTAGGGCATGTCTTTCACTATCAGACATGGTCATCTTGACCATTTCAGTTTACATTAGTAATTCAGTTCAACTTACCTTTGGTCATTGCGTTTCATTTCAGTTCAGACTTTATATTAAGTTATGATTTCTCCCACTTACTCAGTACATTCAATGTACTGACGTATACTTTTATGCTGTATCATTTCATGATACAGCTGCAGGTTCCCAGACTCAGCAGCGTTAGCCGCCACGATTTCTGATCCTCAGCCGTGGTTGAAGTGTGAGTCCTCATCATTCGAGGGCCTTATTTCATTTTCTGACAATTAGTTTATAGTTTTTATTTAGACTTTGAGTTAGCTGGAGGCTTGTCCCAGTAACTCATCAGTTAGAAGGATTTCAGACTACAGATGTTTAGATTTAATGTTATAAGTTTCATCTTAAAATTCATAAAAATACTTTTAGTTATTACTTCAAAATTTCCGATGTGCATGTTTTACTCAAATTACCAATGTATGATACACCAGGGGTTGACTTGGGGTCACTTGTGACTTCAAGTACCATGTTACGTCTAGGGTGTAGTATCGGGGGGTGATAAACTTGGTATCAGAGCCATAGGTTTAGAGTATCCTCAGAATGTTTGAAAGCCGCATCGAGTAGAGTCTTTTTCATGGGTGTGAAGCGCACCACACTTATGATGAGGAAGCTACAAAATGTTATTAGGAACACTCCCTTTTGTTCATACTCCTTATCGTGCGTTAAAGTTCAATTCTAGAAATGCCCTTCTAACTCGTACTCTATTTCGTATCAGTGAACCATGCCTTCTAGATGCGGTAACGGAAGAAGGACCGGCAACACCAACAGACCTGCCCCACTAGCTCCAGCAGCCCCTCAGGATGACACAGTGTCCATTGTAGAGTTTAGAGTTTCTATCCAGCTGCTAGCTTAGACACTCACCAATTAGGTGAATCAGCAGGTGGTTTCGGTATCCACAAATGGGTCCGCACCAACTACTCGAGTGCGGAATTTTACCCGGATGAACCCTCCATATTTTCATGGAACAAAGGTGGGAGAGGACCCACAAGGGTTTGTAGAATAGATTAGAAAAATCACCTGAATTATGGGTGTTAGTCTCTCTGAAAGTGCCGATTCGGCTTCCTACTAGTTGAAAGGGGTAGCTCAAGTCTGGCATGATCAGTGGAAAGAAGGGCGGCCAGCGAGAGCAGGACCAGTGGATTTCTTGGATAGGTTTTTCCCTCGGGAGCTGAGGGAGGCTAAGATGATGAATTTTATGAATTTTCGACAGGGAAACAGAGCTATGGAGGAGTATGCTCTGGAGTTTACTATGCTGTCTAAGTATGCTCTAGAGATGGTAGCCGAGCCAAGGGCTCGCATGCTGAAGTTTGTAAATGGAGTATCAAATTTGGTCCTCAAGGAATGTAGGACCACAATGCAGATTAAGGACATGGACCTTTCTGGCTTGATTATTTATGCCCAGCAAATTGAGGCCAAAAAGATGAAGGATATGGAGCGAAAGAACAAATGGGCAAGGACTGGCCATTCAGATTTAGGCAATCAAAGGTCTAGCGGTGGTAGCCACCCGCAGTAGCAGTAGCAACAATAGAAAAGGGCCTCAGCACCCAGTTCAGCCAGTGCCCCTTCCTTTTGATCCCATCGGGACCCGAGGGGTGGAGCGTCTGGCTCTCAGTCTCAGACTCACAGTACCGGGAACAGGTATCCAGCTTGCCCCAAGTGTGGAAGGAATAACCCAGGAGAATTCCTTCATGGACGAGAGGGCTATTTTGGGTGTGCATCGCTTGGGTACAGGCTCAGGGAGTGCCTGTCAGTAGTGAAAGGGAGATCTCAATCTACCACCTCATTAGCTCCAACAGGCCGACCAACTTAATAGGCCAACACATTAGGTACATATGGCGGTCAGCACCAGAATCATTTGTATGCTCAATCTTCCCGTCAGGAGCATGAAAGCTCACCTGACGTAGTTACTGGTATGTTAAGTCTCTTCCATCTAGACGTGTATGCCCTCTTAGATGCAGGAGCCACTCTTTCATTCATGACTCCCTATATAGTAGTCCATTTCAAAATCAGTCCAGAGGTCCTCTGAGAACCATTCTCAATCTCCACCCTAGTTGGCGAGTAAGAGCCAACTGGGTGTGTAGAAACTGCCCAGTCTCAGTCCTGAATAAAGTCATCCCAACTGACCTCGTAGAGTTAGACATGGTCGATTTTGACCTTATCCTGGCATGGATTGGTTACATTCCTGCTACGCCTCAGTTGATTGCAGAACTAGAGTTGTCAAGTTCCAGTTTCCAAACGAACTAGTGTTAGAATAGATGGGCAGCAGTTCAGCGCCTAAGGGTAGGTTTATTTTCTACCTTAAGGACCAAAAACTGATCTCCAAGGGATGTATCTATCATCTAGTTTGGGTCAAGGACTCCAACTCTGAGACCCCAACTATCCAGTCAGTTCCAATGGTCAGCGAGTTCCCAGATATTTTTTTCCTGAGGATCTTTCGGGAGTTCCCCTTGAGCAGGAAATAGATTTCGGGATAGATCTCCTTCAAAATACTCATCCCATCTCCATCCCTCCATACAGAATGGCTCCAGCTGAGCTTAAGGAGGTGAAGGAGCAACTGAAAGATCTTCTTGATAAGGGTTTTATTAGACCCAGCATCTCTCCCTAGGGTGCTCCAGTTCTAATCATGCGTAAGAAAGACGGTACCCTTAGAATGTGTATAGATTACTGGCAGCTGAACAAAGTCACAGTCAAGCATAGATATCCCTTACCTAGAATTGATGACCTGTTTGACCAACTTCAGGGAGAAAGTTTTTTCTCCAAAATTGATCACAGGTCAGGGTACCATAAGTTAAGGGTTAAAGAGTGTGACATATCGAAAATAGCATTCAGAACTTGATATGGTCACTACGAGTTTGTGGTGATGTCCTTCGAGTAAACAAATGCCCCAATAGCCTTCATGGATTTGATGAATAGGGTCTTTAAGCAGTACCTGGATATGTCTGTCATTGTATTTATTGATGACATTCTGGTGTACTCCAGAAATGAGGAAGAGCATGCCAATCACTTAAGGTTAGCATTACAGACACTCAAGGACCGCTGGTTGTTTGCCAAGTTCAGCAAGTGCGAATTCTGGTTTAAGTCTGTGACTTTCTTACGTCATGTGGTCTCAAGTGAAGGAATACAAGTAGATCCTCACAAGATAACATCAGTGAAAGATTGACCCAAACGCACCTCTCCTACTGAAATGAGGAGTTTCCTGGGCTTAGTTGGATATTACCGATGATTTTGGAAGGTTTTTCCTCTATAGCATCTCCTCTAAATAAGCTAACTCAGAAGAAAGTGAAATTTTAGTGGTCGGATTAGTGTGAGAAGAATTTTCAGGAGTTGAAGACTCGACTCACTACCACTCCAGTTTTAACCTTTCTAGAAGGATCAGATGGGTTGGTTGTTTATTGTGATGCTTCCAGAGTTGGACTCGGTTGCGTTCTGATTAAGCAGGGAAAAGTGATAGCCTATGCCTCCAGACAGCTCAAAGATCATGAGAAGAATTTTCCAACTCATGTCTTGGAGTTGGCAGCAGTGGTATTCACGATAAAAATATGGAGACATTACCTTTATGGGGCTCATGTGGATGTGTTCACAGACCACAAGAGCCTTCAGCATGTGTTCAGCCAAAAGGACCTAAACCTGCCTTAGAGACGGTGGTTGGAGCTACTAAAGGACTATGACATGAGTGTGATGTATCAACCGGTAAAGCCAATGTGGTGGCTGATGCCCTAAGCAGACGGTCTATGGGAAGTGTGGCTCATATTGAGGAAGGCAAGAAGAGTTAGCGAAAGATGTTCACAGACTAGCCCGGTTAGGGTTGCAATTGGTGGATTTAGTTGAAGGTCGTGTGGTAATGCAAAGAGGGTCAGATTCATCCTTAGTAGTTGAAGTCAAGCCCAGACAGGATCAGGATCCCATCTTACTTAAGCTTAAGGGAGAAGTCCTCAGAAAAGAAATAGAAGCTTTATCCCATGGGGGAGATGGGGTGCTCCATTACCAGGGAAGGTTATATGTACCAAATGTCGATGAGTTGAGAATTAGATACTGGCTGAGGCACACAGCTCGAGATACTCAATTCACCATGGTGCTACAAAACTGTACCACGATCTGTGGGATATTTACTGGTGGAATGACATAAAAAGAGACGTTGCTGAATTTGTAAACAAGTGCCCGAACTTCCAGAAAATCAAGGTGGAGCATCAAAGACCAGGAGGCATGACTCAAGATATCAGTATACCCACATGGAAGTGGGAAGAGGTAAATATGGACTTTATTACAAGACTACCCCAGCCTCGTCGGCAGCATGACTCGATCTGGGTAGTAGTATACCAGATGACTAAGTCATCTCACTTCCTCCTAGTTAAAATAATAGACTTAGTCAATGACTATGCCAGACTTTACATTCGAGAGTTAGTAAGACTCCATGGGGTGCCTTTATCAATTATTTCACACAGAGGAACTCAGTTCACCTCACACTTTTGGAAATCCTTTAAAAAAGGACAGTGTTCGACCTGCAGATTGATGGGCAAGCTGAGTGGACTATTCAGTCTCTAGAAGATATGCTAAGAGCGTGTGCGATCGATTTTAAGGGGAATTGGAATGACTATTTTCCTCTTATTGAGTTTGCATACAACAATAGTTACCACTCTAACATTCAGATGGCCCCATTAGAAGCATTATATGGAAGAAAGTGTAGATTGCCAATAGGGTAGTTCGAGGTTGGTGAAGCTACCTTGATAGGGCCAGACTCAGTTCATGAGGCAATATAGAAAGTTCAGCTCATCCGAAAAAGGTTGAAAATAGACCAAAGCCATTAGAAATCTTATGCCGATGTGCGGAGGAGAGAGTTGGAGTTTGCAGTTAATGACTGGGCTTACCTGAAAATCTTGCCCATGAAAGGGGTGATGAGGTTTCGCAAGAAGGGAAAGCTCAGTCCGAGGTACGTGGGACCTTATAGAATTTTGAGGCGTATCGATAATGTAGCATATGAGCTATAATTACCATAAGAACTAGCAGTTGTACACCCAGTTTTCCATGTGTAACTTTTGAAGAAGTGCATCGGAGATCCAACTTCAGTTTTGCCATTGGAAACTGTAGGAATAAAAGATAGTCTCTCATATGAGGAAGTACCAGTCCAAATATGTTATACCTCGGGAACCCAAGGATCAGATTCGGGAGTCAAAACAGAGAAAAAATTGGAAATTTGCACTAGGTCACAGGACAACCCATGAGGTAGATCGTGGGGAGTGACCACGAGTCGTGAGGTGAGTCGTGGTTAGCAAGTATGGCAAGCTCAGATGAAGGAGGACATGGGCTTTACTACGAGTTGTGGGAAGACATCAAGACTCGTGAGGTCACCCATGGGCTGGGGTGTATTGTTGTTCAGGATTTTTTGGCAGTTGGGGTCACGAGTGGTGACCACGAGTCATGCTCAGCCACCACAATTCATAGGGTCCCTAAGGTGAATTATAGCAGTGTACCTGACGACTCAAGGCCATGTGCCGTGGTCCCTGGCAATGAGTCATCATGTCACTTGTTGGGACCCCTGGCAGTTATTTTTCTGCGCTTTTAGTAAGGGTGTTTTCATAAATCCTAAATTGCTAAGGCCAAAACTATGTCATTTTAAGGTCTGAATAGGGTCTTTTAAGGGGGATTAGTCCATGTTAAGCCTCATTCATGCATGCAAGAGTATAGAGAGGAGTCTCGAAGGTGATTCAACGTGTTCTTCCCCAATTTCTCTAAATTTCATCTTGGGCATTCAAGGGAGATTAAGAATCAGTGCTTCTAGGTATGTAAGGTCATCAATGGGTGGTTCCTTCAACACCCATGCTCCTACTCTATGATATTACATATAAATTATCAAAAACTCATGGAGTTTTGTAATTGATTTGTATAAAATTAAATGATTTAATCATGGGTCTTGTGATTTTTAAATCTTATCATAATCTACTGATTTTGATCATCTTTTGGGATTTAAAATAGATTATAATACTGTTGATTTTGAATTTCTAAACAATTAAGCTTGATTATGCATGCCCCATGATGAATAGATTTATGATCGATTGGTGTACTGATAAGCCCAACATGAATTATGAATTTATTTATGAATTTGATATGTTATCTACTACGAACATATGAATTTCAAGCTACATGCATGATCTACAAATATGTATGAATTTTATCAATCATGAATTATGTTTTTGGCTGACCCGCGGGCCTCAAGTCATGGCTAGTTCACGTATGTTCAAGCATTTTTACGATTATCATGATTTAACTATCCCATGAACTCATGTATGTATTATTATGAGCACATATATGTTTTGGGTGTAGTATCGAACTCCAAGTAGGTCGGGGCCTCAGGTTAAGCCACGGATCTCATGAACTACATGTCACTGTAGGTATGTTGGGACCCTTTCATTTTTGTCCCCGGCCCAAATGGCCCTTTTAATGTGTGATAACACCCTTCATGGTTCCTACCCTTGGAAAGGTACGAACACCCTCCCGACTAAGGTTACAAGTCGATCTTCTTGTGTGCTCATATGGGGTATGTCGGTTAAGAGAATCTCCCACTATTCCTCATGATTTATGCATGTTATGATTATGGTAAGTTGGCTCAAGTCCTGTTAAGTAAACCTCTTCTATTATGATTATGATTATGTTATGTTACAAAAGTTTTGAAAACCTTGAGCCATATGATATGTTATTATGATTTACGATAGAAACATGACGTCCTACTCTTATGAAAATTTATGAATTTCATATATGTTTTAAATGTCCATTTTTACTCACCTTGCATACTCAGTACATTCCACGTACTGACTGCATACTTTCTATGTTGTGTCATTTTATGATACAGGTCCTAGTTCTCCGGCTCATCCTCCTCAGTAGTGCTTCCGAGATCGTTATCAGCTTATTGGTGAGTCTTCATGTTTTGAGGGCCATATGTTCATACTCTATGTTATTCCTTGCATATTAGAAATGTTGGATTAGTTGGGGAGTTCTCCCATCAATCTGCCTGTCATGTTTAGAGGCTTATCAAACTACAAGTTATATTCCGCAGTGTTCTATAAGTCTAGTACTGATTCTCACTTATTCTATGTTATGACTACATTCCATATGTTAATTCTTCCTCTTATTTGATTGAATTGAATGCATGATCATGTCATGGGTCGACTTGAGGTCTCTCAGGGCTCCTTGTCCCATTTCTACGATCTGAGTGTATTTTTGGGTCATGAAGAACTTGGTATAAGAGCCATAGGTTTTTAATTATCCTAAGGAGTCCGAACGCCGTGTTAAGTAGAGTCTTTTTCATGGGTGTGAAGCGTGCCACACTTATGACGAAGAGGCTACTAGACGTTTAGGAAATGTTCCCTTCTTTTATGTTCTATGTCGTGTGATGAACGTCCTTTACTCCTCTAATTCGTGCTATTCGCGTTTGTAGAATCATGCCTCCACATCGAGTAAATACCAGGAGAAAAGAAAATGGTAATGATCATTAGGGTGCCCATGATAGTGAGCATCAACCAGCTCCACCCATTAATGTGGAGCACATACCACAGCCTGCCGCCCATGCTGAGTTTAGGGCAGCGATTCAGATGCTGGCATAGGCCATTACTGCCCAGGTCTAGAATCAGACGGTGGTGCATTTCCCTCAGAATGGGAATGCAGTGGCAGAAATGGTGAGAGATTTCTTGAGAATGAGCCCTCCGTAGTTCACGGGGTCAAAGGTGGACGAGGATTCACACGATTTTATAGAGGAGATTCTAAAAATCACCCAGGTCATGGGGGTGAACAATGGGGAATGCGTTGACTTGACCTGCTATCAGCTAAAGGGGTAGCACATATATGGTTAAGAAATGGAGAGATGCCAGGGCAGCGGGTACAGGCCCGATAGGTTGGGATGAGTTTCACACTGCGTTCATGGATCGGCTTTTCCCTCGAGAGATGAGGGAGCTCAAGGCGGCCGAGTTTGTTAATCTGAAGCAAGGTAGAATGTCTGTCCAAGAGTATGCATTGGAGTTCACTCGATTATCTAAATATGCTCCGGAGTTTGTGGCGGATCAATGGGCTCGGGTGAGCCGCTTTGTGCATGGAGTAGCAGATTACTTGGACAAAGATTGCCGCATCACCATGCTTCACCGGGACATTGACTTTCCCCGTATTGTATTTCATACGCAGTAGATGGAGTCAGTCCATTGGATGTAGAGAGAGGCCAAGAGAGCCAGAACTAACAGCTACGGGGTTCTCCAGCTCCGGTTCTCCAGCTCCATCATCGTCCAACACGCCATTTCAAGAGAGACTAGAGGAGCAAGACTATAGGCTCGAGGGATCATGGTAGCATGAAGGTGGAGCTTACTTTCCCAGCTTGTGCGAGATGCGGTAAAAATCATCCTGGGAGGTGCAGATGCTTTTTTCAGGTGTGGCAAACTCTGAAACAAGATTAGAGATTGCCCTGTAGCCAGTTCTACCACTCCAGCACCACCCCCACAACAGGGTGCTTCCACTAGTTCAGCAGGCGGTCAGCGCCAAAACAGGTTTTATGCCTTAGTGCCTCGCCAGGAGCAGGAGGCTTTGCCAGATGTGGTCACGGGTATGTTGCAAGTCATCCATATTGCTGCTTTTGTTTTGTTGGATCTAGGTGCTACCTTGTCTTTTTTGACCCCTTACATTTCTAGTAGGTTTGGAGTTAGTCCCAAAATTCTGTCAGAGCCATTCTCCATATCTACTCCCGTCAGTGAATCAATTGTATCTAGGCGAGTATATAGAGGTTTCCCCATTACAGTGTTGC
>JACEIK010012174.1:0-26852 GCA_018107945.1 Datura stramonium | reverse complement strand
CTCATGTTTAAAACCCTAAGGTTGGCAAATTACCAACTTATCAAACCTCCAAACTTGAACCATTGCTTGTCCTCAAGAAAGGCATTCCTTCATAAGAAAAATTGACTTAAGCTTAGAGCATTATGGGAGTTTCACACAAGACCCTTAAGACTCAAGACAACGCACAAATCATACATCGACTAAAGAAAAGCATGAAGACTCAAACATGTTGCATAAACTCAATTTGTATCACCATAAAGACTTGGTAAATATCCTTATCATTCTTTCAATTCAAAGAAGGAGGTATTTCATTCAAATCAAAATCAATAAACATCTCAAGTCATTGACATTCAACATTCAAGATTTTCCTAGAGGTTCATCACACAACTTGTCTCATTTATATCTCTCAATTGAAATCAAGACTTTCATATTCTTACTCCAAGGATGTAATGCCACTCACCATAAGAGAGAATCCCATTCACCTCATGTACTTCACAGAAAAATAGAGATTATAAGATGATGCAAATACGTTCGCTCTCTCAAAGACATTGAAGTGTACACGCATCAAATCATAGACTTTCCCTTCATATAACTCGCCACTAATATAGAAATGCCAAACATGGAATCACTAAGGACTTGCCGGTCTAATGAAGGATAGGGGTAAGGGTAAGACAACTTTTCATTCTAGAGAATAGAACCTCCCTAATGTCTTTATAATGCACATATACACTCTCGCTCGCACATACTGATTCAACTCCACCTTATCTCTCCTTTGCTCATAATCCAAATTTTCCATCAAGCCACCCTTTTAACCCTTCGATTTATTCATCAAGCCTCCTTTACACAAGAGATAGCACTATCTAATTAATTTCCTTATTTTTTTTAATTCAAGGTTTTTCAATTAGCCATTTTGTGCTTTTTATCAAGCAATTGGTGCTATCTCATATTGAATCTCCCTTCTCTTTTTCCCTTTTGTGTGTACCCCCAAAGTTAGGCTTTTGTCTACATTAGATGTCATCTTTCCACCCCCAAATCTTGGGTTTCAAGCCCCCATTTTCTTTCATCACCGCCAATTAGGGAGGAGCGGGTGCCAAAGGAGAGGATCCACAAAGGGTTTAAGGCTTGTATTGAGGTTTACAACAAAAAGGGTTAAGGCTCAAAAATTGATTCACTAGGATCGATTGTTAAAGGAAGGTAATTTTGTGGTGAAGTGACTATCCAAGAAGGGCATAAGGTCATCTCTCATATTTGACTACCTCTAGGATTTTTCCTTCAATCACATTTGGGGCATGTTCTAGACAATAAGAATACACAAGAATCAAACAAAATCTTACCACACAAGGCATCAAACTCCAAGGAATCTAGCTATTCTCAAGGTCAATTCAAAGGAACGACTTTTGACAAGATATTTCAAGTTTTGTAAACTCATTTTATGAATCAACAAGTCAAACAAGGAATGTAAAAACCATTACAAGAGAATGTTTTTCTTCAAATCCATTTGCCCCCTTTGCTTAATAATCCTATTGTTGTGCCAAGTAAAAATTTTGGTGGTTCCTCTCAAGATGAGTGCAACAAGGACTTAAAGACATGACATTTTTCCTTAAGAAAGTTTCCTTTCAATACATCATCAGGAAATGTCACCTGGTTCAACATAATAAAATAAGATACAAAAAAGATGCTCCTTGGAAAAGAACCGTAGTATAAAGAAAACTCTCAAAGTTTATTCATTGGCTACTATCTACAAAGGTGATGATAAATAGCAAGTAATGACGATTTTTTCTTAAGAATGACGTCACCCAATCTATCATAGGGCCATATCATGCATAACTAACAATGGGATTACTCAGACTTCACCCCCCCCCCAACACACACACAAACAAAAATAAAGAATTGTCTTCTATGCACAAAGTTAAACAAAATAACGGAGTAATGGGTGAAAGAACTCCCTGGTCTGATAGACACATTTGCATCGAAACTGGAAGGCATATAGACATAACCTATGCCAGACCTGCGTTTCGTGCTTTTGTATTGTAGCTCTAGCGCAGATGTGTCATTGTTGAGCACTTTTTCTTCTAGTTATCCTAGTTGACACATGCGTTAGACCATTTTTTTGCGCATTAAGACCTACGATTCGCAAGTCTAATGCAGATTTCTCAATTTTTCTCCTTTCACTTTTTTTCACATTTCACCCCTGCACAATCAAATACAAAAAAATGTAAAATAAAAGGCAATAGAAAAAACACTTTGGTTGCCTCCCAAGAAGCGCATTAGTTAACGTCACGGCTCGATGGATTCAATCTTCATTACTTTTATCTCCACTTTGAGCTTATAAATTGCACCCCTAGTTTCTTATCCATTCTTCTACTCCACGTGAGGGGTGGTGTGTAAATGTTAAGGTTCCAAGCAATAGATGTCGTATATGGCGTTACTTGGGCCTTAAATGAGTAATGTGCTTTGGTGTTGTTGGCATGAAATACTCTAAGATGAAGCAACTTTTATCTTCCTCTTCAACGCCCTCCCTAGACTTGGTTGCCTCCATTTCTATATTGTC
Source organism: Datura stramonium (assembly GCA_018107945.1). Taxonomy (NCBI): domain Eukaryota; kingdom Viridiplantae; phylum Streptophyta; class Magnoliopsida; order Solanales; family Solanaceae; genus Datura; species Datura stramonium. Next base: position 24,322 of record JACEIK010012174.1, on the reverse strand, counting down.
AACCAAGTTCAATGTTGAAAATGGTTGGAGGGTGGTTTAAGTTGCTACACTCTCAAGCATGCTTCTTGCTTGACATCCTCCTTCTTAAGTGCACTAGAGTTCTCAAGAATAATTTGTTGGACTTCTCTTTGGAGCTCTAGTTTCACTTCTTCACTTATGGCATCTTGCATTGCAGTTAGGTTGGTTGGTTGGAAATTCACCTAGACCTCTTTAAAGTCCATCTTGACCCCTTCTTCGTTATCATGTTCAGTTTCCCCCCACGAATCAAGTTGGACTAGGTCCGATTTTTCACTCCTCCTTTTTATTCTTCTCAATATCTCCTCAGCTTGTTTTTTTAGAGAACTATAGTTTTCTTCATGAGGAGTTGATAATTCTATGGGCATTGATGAGTTGGCTTCCTTCTCCGAATTAGGCTCCCGCTCCGAAAAAGTTTGGAGCATGGATTCCATGCGGTCACCTGTAGTGCTTCTTCCCTCACATACCATGGCATCATTCCTATCAAGCTCAAGAATACAACTATCATTTCTATCATAGGGACTATAACGAAGAGCGAACTCATTAGGACAACTTTCCCAATGTCTACCATGACCACCACATAAAGTGCAGCTATACCCATTATAGGAGAAAGAAGGTGCACGCATCTCTCTTCTAGGGGCATATTTACAATCTTGCCAAAGGTGGGGTCCTTCACAAGCGGGACACGGGTCATTAACATAGGGGTTGAAACCACTAAATCGCCATTCATTCCAAGATACCATAATAAAAATAAAAAACTAACAAAAATAAAAACAAAACAAGATGCAAAACAAGTTTGAGTCTTTAAAAAACTATTGACTATCAAAACTCAATTCCTCGACAATGGTGCCAAAATTGATAATGTCCAAATCCACTACTCAAAGTGAGGGAGTATAAAATGTCGTATGCAATATAATTTACCCAACTATGAGTCAAGGTCAAATCTACAGGGAATTGAGTTGATAATACAAAAGTTATAAACTAAGTCAAACCAGAATGCATCATTGTTCAACATTTGGAAAGTAAAATTGGAGGAAAAAGGAAAACAACATCAAATTTAAATTTAGAACTAAGTGAGGATAATCCTAATTGTTGCAATCACAAGTGAGATGGATAGGGGTGTTTTATTGATGGGATAACAACTAGAATGGGATTTACTTCATTGTCTTAGATTCAAATTTAGCATAGATAATAGTGGATAAAGTACATTCTCTCATTTATCAATCACAAGAATGTATATGCATTGGGTTTTCTCAAACCCCAAGGTCAAATTCAAATTATCTGATAAGGGGCATATTTATATGCCAAATCGATACTCAAATGTATAGCTTTTGCTTTATTTGTCTAATAATGTGTGTACATTCTCATGTAAATTGTACGGAAGTGTGATTTTATACTAACCAACATGATTAGCGTTGTTTAGTAGGAAAAACATGCTTAGTGTGATTTCATACTAACCAACATGATTAGCGTTGTTTTGTAGGAAAAACATGCTTTTGATGAAGAAAAATGAAATGTTGGAAGAAATCGAAGATGCACTCTAGAACGAGCAAGGAAGCGGTTGGATAAGCAAGGAACACAAGGGCTCCGCGATGGAGCCGTGACATGCTGCCATCGCGGTTGCAATCTGCCTAGAATTAAAAGTGCAAGAAATTCCAAAGGAGGGTCCGCGATCAGCCAGGCCACGTTGGGATTAATTTCCCGCACTTTGAAATTCCAGAGAGGTCCGCGGTTGCACCGTGGCACGTTGGCCATGCTCCGCGATGCATGCCGTGCCACGTTGGAAGCAATTACCCGGCGCATACCCCAGAGAGTCAAAATTTAACCGTGTCACGGAGGCAGCTGGGTTCGCGATGCACCCGTGACACGTTGCTTGTTATTCCTGAAAATTATCCCTAGTATAAATAGAACACTTAGGTTCATTTTTAATTATTCCCGACTTGGTGGAGCAAGAACATGGGTTGTAGGCAGTTTTGAGGAAGAAAAATTCTTAGGGTTTTCTCTATCCCTTTCTTCTTCCTTTCAATTGTTTGCATAATTTCCATTCATTTAACGATGTATAACCCACAAATGAGTGGCTAATTCTCTTCTTTGCCGAGGTTATGAACCTTTGTGTTGAAATGTAATTATTGAATTGTCAGGTTTATTTTATCTTTTCTTCCTGCGGTTGCCCTATTTAATTCTTGTTCTTACTACGTTAATATCTCGGCCAATGTTAATGTAACTAAAAAGTCCTAAGCCACCCGAGAGGGCAAGAAACTGGAAAGTTGTGAATTAATAGGATATGATCTGTTCTTTGTTTGGGAAAATTGGGAATTGTTTACCTTCGGGATAGAAGAATACCCGAAAGTCAGACAATATGTGTGTGGAATCGGCTTTGTATAGCTAGAACTTGAATTTCTTCTTATCTTAAAATGTAGGTGGAAGGTCTATGATTCTTAAGTTAAGTAACATGAGAGTTTTAATCCATGTGCATAAGTTCCGACTAGCAACCGATGTGAAAAGATAAACCATGTACATCAATAGTTCGTTTACATGTTCTTTGTAGCCTCGCATGCCGACATTTATAGCCCGACTCTCAACTGTATAGATATTTTAGTTTAGTATAATAATATATTTTCCAAAATACACAAACTTTTCTTTACACTCGTTGTCTTCATTGTTGTAGTTGTAGTAAATTAACACTTTAAAGGTTTCACCCCCGATTCTCGTTCCCGTGGTCTGACATTCGCTCTTAAAAAGAGCCACTATGCCACGGTAATGCACCCGCACACTGCGGGCTCATCGTTTTTGGCGCCGATGCTCTGGGGAATAGGCAATTGGTGAAATTTTGATTTTCATTAAAACGTGTTAGTTTGCTATTTCGATATTTTAGTGTTGACAACTTGGTCTTAGCCTCAGATTTTGCAGATATCAGATTCTCACCGGCAAGAGACAAAGGTTTGGTGATCCATCCTTAGAGCCGGAAAGACAGTTTCTATCGCCAACGAGAGAAGCTCTAGAGAGAAAATTGCGCTTGCTCGACAAACTATTATGGAGCAACCACGCATCCACCAACGTGGCGCAGCATTAGTGCCCGAGGAATTAGCACAAAGTCGGTTCGCGATTATTGGCAATCCCACATGCTAGTAATGCCACATCTAGCATCCGCAAACCCGAGCCAGGAGGGGAGATTCGAGCTTAAATAGAATATGGTGCAAATGGTTGCACACAAAAGCAAGTAAAGCATGTGCTCCCTCGGCGAGGATCCACAACAACATCTTTAGAATTTTCTCGAGATAAGTGACACTTACATCCTCGGAGTGTCAAACAGACACGCCGCTTACACTTTTCCCATTTTCACTTTTGCGAAGCTGGGAGAGGTGGCTGAAAGCCGAGCCACCAAACTCTATCACCACATGGGATGATCTTAAGCAGAAGTTCTTGATCCGATTCTTTCTCCGTAAATGAAGGCTTGAATTCAAATTCTAAGTTTTAAACAAAGGGAAGGAGAGAATCAGATCGCTTGGGAGAGATTCAAATCATTATTGAGGGGACTATTCTCATCACCATCAATCAAAATGATATGTCGGTGCATGATGAGCCTCGCAAGTGTAATGGGTCGCATACAATATAGTGGCTCTTTTTTAAGAACCTAATGTCGAACCCATTGTGGACTGGGACTACTTGGGTAAAACCTTTTCAAGTGTTAATTTACTAAAACTCTAATAATGAAGACAATAGTGTAAAGAAGAGTTTTTATATTTGGAAACTATTTTTATAACAAATTTAAAATTTTATAATTAAATACAAATTATTTGTAATACCTCGAAACTTTTCTAGATCAGATTCCATGTTTCAATTATCATTATACATGGTTTATCTTTCTCCGGTTGCTAGTCGGAACTTATGCCTATGGATTAAGTATTTAACCCAACTTAAGAATCATGAACCTTCCACCTACATTTTCGTGATAAGAAGAAATTCAAGCTCTGAAGATACAAAAACCGATTCCACACATGACTAATACGACTTTCGTATATTTCTATCCCGAAGGTAAATCACTCCTAAATTCTTCAAACCAAGAAAAGATCATATCCTATTAACCAACAACTTTCCGCCATTCCCGTGAAACCGACTTTTGGAATTTACATTAACATTGGCCAGATATTAACGTAGTAAGAACAATAATTAAATAGAACTACCATAGAAGAAAAGATGAAAGCAAAACCAAACATAATCAATAATTACATTTCAATACAATGGTTTATAACCTCAACAAGAAAGGGAATTAGCCACTCATTTGTGGATTGAACATCGTTAAATGAGTGTTAATCATACAAACAATTGAAAGGAAGAAGAAAGGGATAGAGAAACCCTAAGAATTTTCGTCCTCAAAGCTGCCTCAGAACTCCACGTTCTTGCTCGCCAAGTCAGAATGTGTGAAAATAAACCTAAGTGTGCTATTTATAATGGTAGGAATTTGTCCTTGGACAAGTAACGTGTCACTGAGTGTAACGCGGAGCATTGCTCGTGACACGGCCCGAACGCTGAGGCCTTCTGGAAATCGCCTCGAAAATTGACCGGCAAAGACTGCTGGTACGGCACGCTGCCGTGGCAAATACAGCACAAGGCTGGTCCGTGAGCCACCCTGCCTTGGCACGCTGCCAACGCGGCACGGGCTGTTCAGCAGCTCGCTCGCGTGGCACGCTTGCCGACGCCAAGCAGGCGGGTTCGTTTTGGGCCTCCTCTTGCCGACGTTTGCGTGTTTCTTCCGTCTCCAAGACTCTACTTCACCAACTCATGAATTACTCAAAAGTAATCAAAACCTACAAAACAAAGCTAATCATGTTGGTTAGCACATATCTTCACTTTTATATAAAATCACATGAAAATGTATCAAATAGCTGACAACACGAACACTTTGGGCTGTAAAGCGTATCACGACCTATTTTTCCGTGATCACAACCCCACTTAAAATCTCTTTCGTCCTCGAACCTTTTACATCTCATGTAATTGAAAACTCACATAACTAATCTGAAGACAATTCAAATTACTACTATGATGATTATTTAAGATACAAGCTAAAATAAAACATGCTATGAAATACAACTATGTTAAGACTCTTAACTCAAGAATCGATCTCAATTTTAGCAAACTCCTGCAAATCAACCGATTAAGAAATCCCACATGAATTTTATCCTTCTCTAAAATGTGCCTCACTAAAGAGAGTACCCAATTTCACACGCAAAAAACACTTATAGATCACAACATGTGTGGGTACATAAATAGAAATTCACCACTCACAAAGAATTCACAGCACTATGTAATGACCCATAAGCTTGCCTTTAGTGTTGTACTCACTAATTTGAGGATGTCCGAATTTAAGATCAAGTAGACTTTTTAGGTTGTAATGTACTCAGTGTAGGTAGGTACTATTGTGACCAAAGAATAGTGACTATCTTCCTAAGCGCTTTCAATACATCACGCCTTCATTGTGAACTTCCTTCCCTTACTTCACCTTTTATCCTTGGTATTTTTCTTTTCCCCTTTTTGCTCCCCTATTTCTTTTAGGCACTTTTAGCTCATTAGTAAGGAGTTGTATAAATAATTTTTCATTCATTTGTTTTCTTACTCCTTACTAATAATCAACCATTTCTACCCGGGCGCACCTTTTGACCTTTCTCACTTTTTACAACTTCCACTTTTCCCTTCTTTTCATTCTTCTCACTCCTTTCCTTTCGATTTTTCTTCTTTAAGCGCTTAGAGCTTTGGATCAAATTCAAGGATAATGAAATAAAATGGATTAAGCTTATGCTGCAGCTTACTGGGCAATAGGCTAAGGCTCAATGGGCTGACTAGGATTAATATTTCAAGGTAGGTAAAACGAGGGATAAAAATTAGGTTCATTCAAAGAAATGCCTAACTCATCTCCTACGCTTTACATCCTTCATTTCGTTTTATAAACAGATTCGCAAGTTCTAGACATTCCATAATAGCACGTATCACTCAAAACCTTACACTCATTGCAATATGCTCAATTCAAGACACATTCGTACTCTACTCCGCCTAATCACAAGAATTTAAAATTAAGCTTCAATCATATCGAATCCAATTCAAGAGCCTAGTGTCTCAAACAAAGTTATAAACTTCAGCATGCTTCAACACTACATATACTTGCATCTTACAATCATATATAGCACATAACAAGAATATCAAGCATCAATTAGCTATGAGTTTACAAAAGAAACAAAAACCTATTGACTAATTTTCTCAAGACGGTCATTATCCATCGGTCTAAAATGTCTAACTATGACTAACAACATTATATACAACATAAATAAAAATAAAATAAAAAAAGAATTTTTTATTCTTCGGTTCAGACCCCGTCGGAAAAGAACCGAAAAAAAACCAACGGTGATGAATTCATGCTTGACTCACAACAATTTTTTTTCAAATTTCTCCACTTTTTTTTTTTCACACAAGCATTATATTCACCAAAAATTTGTTAAGCACAGAAATTTTTTAAAATTTAATTATGATTTAATTTTATCTTGATTATGTTCTTAAATCATGCTATGTCCTCATAGCATTAAATTAATATTTCAAGAGGGTGAGAAATACCCCGAGGCTCTTTAGGCCTAGCCAACAAAGCATGCTTTGCTCACTGGTACGCTGGTGTTCACCCCACACTTTTCTCTTCCACGCTTGTTAGCTTCCTCCTTCACTTGTACTTACTTCTCCATCTCTGTGCTTAACTTTCACCAAAAACAACAAAAGATGAAAATAAACAACATCATAAAAATTCAAGAAATTAAAATGGTACTCATGGTACCTTGCTGCCTCCCAAGCAGCCGGCCTAATTTTACGTCGCACGCCATTACGCTCACCGCTTTTTCCTCCGCCTTGAGGATATGAATCTCACCCTAATTTCTTCTCTAATTTTCTTTTACGCCTCGGGTGGTGGTGAAAAATTGTAAGGGACTAAGAAGTAGATGTCGCCTTGACGTTTATTGGCCCTTGCGTAAGTGAAGTCATTCGTCTATTAGGCTCAAGAAATTTCGTAATATATGGGACTTGGTCCTCCTTCGACATTTCTCCCTAAGCTCTAAGACTCTATTTCTATTTCGTCAACCAAACTTAAGGTAGGTGCTGTTTCGAGTGGGAGGTCCAATGCACCTTTGATTCTCAAACTGAATGCTATTGACCTCCTTACTTGTATAATTCCTTCTCTCGTATCAACATCTATCTTTCAGCATTGTCAAATGGGGGTATACTCTATCTCTTTCTCCCCGAACGAATTTTTCTATAAGTATGAGCTCATCACGGACACTCCAAGAGGTTCCAAATGTTGGGCTTCATCTGGAAAATTCACCCTTGTCTTCCTATTGTAATTCCTCTCGACTATCGCCACAACCGTTACTCCGCAATTTGTCACAAGCTTCAGCCTCAACAATCATCTCCGTGAATTTAAAGCTCATCCTTTTTAGAGTCGCTCCATTCTCTTCTAGTCAATTCTCACTTCTTCCACGCTCCTTCGTTGCTTCCGCTTGCTCGCTAACTGCTTTAGCATGTCTTCTATTCGAGCTTGGCGTCCCAAGTCCTCATTTTCATCATGCCTATATTCAAAAAAACTAACAAGGATCATAGTAGGGGCTTGGGGGATGGGAGTATGCATTCGGACAGCCATCCTAATGGCCATCTTGACCACCACATATTAAGGGCACATGCTGGTCAGGCACAGGTCCCGCAATTCGCTGTGATACAAGACTCATCAAAGTATGAGTATTCACCATTTAAACCATTTATGTTCCAAGATGTCATGTCAAGAAGGGCATCCAAAAACAATCAAAATATTAAAAATAAAATAAAATAAAATAAAAAGAAAACACGTTGTCAACGCTTGTATAGAATTCGCAACTAACACTTAAGAAAAATTTTACCACTGCTGCCCACCCCCAAGAATTCATGCAAATCTGATGAGCCCGCAAGTGCACGCGTCATACAAGTAATATAGTGGCCTTAAGAACCGAATGTCGAACCCACAGGACCGGATCACGGGGCAAAACCTTTTCAAGTGTTAATTTACTAAAACCTCTAATAATGAAGACAACAAAGGTAAAGAAGAGTTTTTATTTTGGAAACTATTTTTTATAACAAAGTAAAATGCTTATACAGTTGAATCAACTATGAACGTGAGCATGCCGAGGCTAAAACGAACATGAAAGAAATTAAATATCGATATACATGGTTTATCTTTCCTCCCGCTAAGGTCTAACTTATGCCTATGGATTAAAACCTGCATTTAACCCAACTTAAGAATCATGAACCTTCCACCTACATTTCGTGATAAGAAGAAATTCAAGTTCTAGCTATACAAACCGATTCCACATGACTACGACTTTCGTGTATATTTCTATCCTCAAGGTAAATCAATTCCCAATTTTCCCAAACAAAGAACAGATCATATCCTATTAATTCACAACTTCCGCTTATCTCCCGTGAAACCGACTTTTTGAATTTACATTAACATTGGCCGATATTAACGAAGAACAAGAATTAAATAGAACAACCATAGAATAGAAAAGATGAAACAAAACCGTTAATCAATAATTACATTTCAATACAATGGTTTATAACCTCAAGAAGAAAGGGGAATTACTACTCATTTGTGGATTGAACATCGTTAAACAGTGTTAATCATAACAACAAATTAGGCCAAGAAGAAAGGGATAGAGAAAACCCTAAGAATTTTCGCCCCTAAAGCCGCCGTAACCCACGTTCTTGCTCCACCAAGTCGAATGTGTGAAAATAAACCTAAGTGTGCTATTTATAATAGTAGGAATTTGTCCTGAAATATCAGCAACGTGTCACGAAGTGTGTACTGAGCATTGCCTCCGTGACACGGCCCGAATGCGGAGGCCTTCTGAAATCGCCCGAAAATCGACTCCCGGCAAAGCACTCGCGCAAGGCTGCGTGGGCACGCCGCAGTGGCAGCGCTGCTGCACAAGGCCGATCATGAGCCACCCCCGCCGTGGCACGCAATGCGGCAGGGGTCGCCTTGGGCAAAACAGCTCGCCGTGGCATCTGCCGACGCGCAGCGCCGTTTTGGGCCTCCTCTTGCCGACGTTTGCGTGTTAGTTCCGTCTCCAAAGCCTCTACTTCACCAACTCATGAATTAGCTCCTCAAAAGTCATCAAAAGCCTACAAAACAAAGCTAATCATGTTGGTTAGCACATATCTTCACTTTTATAAAATCACATGAAAATGTATCAAATAGCTTAGACAACATGACTCAATTTAAGTTAGGGAAGCGATCACGGACTCATTATTTCCCGTGATCGTTGCACACTTTTATAGAGGGTTTGGAACCCCACACAAAAATTTTGCTGGATCTAAGAATTGGGACAAGCTTTAGAAAAGACTTATGAGGAGCTTTATACTTTGCTTAATCGTATTTCGCAGGGAAATCCCGAGTGGAATGCGGACTCTTCAAGGGGAGGAGCAAGGGAAAGCAAACTGGAGTCTTGAAGTGGATGGGTTTGGCGCCACCGCACGTATAGCCGCCTTAATCAATTAAACACCCACTTCTAGAATACTTAACTTTGAGCGCCTCAAGTCTCAGTGAATGCAAGGCAAACAGATGGGGGTGTGAAGTGCTACGGAGCAATGAACACTCACCAGTGTTGTGGAGCAAATCCGTGACTTCTATGAACTTTTGTCGAGAATGCACAGTGCTGAGCAATCACCAACAAAGACAGGAATAGCTACAACTCTAATTGAGGAATCACCCGAATTTCTTGGGGTAGCAACAACCATCGTGCGCAGTTCGAGTCAGGATGCAATAATCAAGAGCCATGGTAACCAATGTAGCCAATACGTAAACAATAATGCCCTCCTCCACCACCATCACCCAAAGGTTGAGGAGATGTTCAAGCAAATTGGAGAAGAAGCCAAGCTCAATTGTAGGTCAACACACAAATTGGCAAATTAAGTCAAGAACAATGCCGCTGCACTGAGTATCAATTTGGGCAATTTACCGGAGCCCGGTAACACTGTGCCTAGAGTGGTGACTCCCCACCGACAATGCATCCCAACCCCAAGGTGTAAATGCAAGGACCACGAGGAGTGGTTTAGCCAGCGAGGTGGAACCCGAAAGACCACCCCAACAAGCCGGAGTAGCGTGGCGGAGAGGGAGCGTAATGATGAGAGGGGAAAACACAAAGATGCCGACCGAAGACTCCACCCCCGTTCCCTCATTCATTGCAAAAGAAGCACAAAGGAGTATAAGTGTGCTTCAAGAAATTCATGAAAGTGCTGAAATTGTGCACACATTAACTTACCTCTTGTTGATGTTTTGCGGAGTGCCTAAGATGCAAAATATATTATGACATCGTGGCCACTCAAAAGCAAGCCATCAATATGCCACTAGTGGCCCTTACTGAGGAGGCACTCCCTGACACAAAACCCGCTGCTCACTTAAGCTCAAAGATCCTTGGAACTTCACAATTCAATTAACAATCTGGCAAAGCATCCCCAGCTCGCGGTTTATGTGATTTGGGATGAGCATTAACTTGATGCCAACTTCGCATTCAAGAAGTTAGGTCTAAGTCCTAGACCTACAACAGCTTATTTTGGTGTACTTGTTGGATCGTTCCTTTAGCAAGACCAGACGGTATTGGTGGGAGGACGTGCTAGTGCAAAGTCGACTCCCACCTTCCCTTGAGGATTTTGTTGTGTTGGACTTTGAGCGACGCGGAAGTCCCATTTATTTTGGGACGACCTTTCTTGGTAACCGGAAAGCACTCGTCCCACGTAGTCGCTGTGTCACGAACCATGCGAGCACATGACAAGGTGGAGGTTTTCGATGTGTACAAGGCCACCAAATTCCCGGCCGTGTACGAGGAACTCGTTGATTAACATGCTTGAGCAACCGAATGCTGCTCAGGGTGTTGAGCATCGAGAACTAAAGGAGAGCCCCCCGATAAAGGTAAGCTTGACGAGTGGGTGATGGTAGTCGTGAGAAAACGCTCCGTCACCCTAGGGCGTAATGAGCTCAAATGACGCGAGCCGAGACGGTAAACCAGCGCCAGACGAGGCAACCCGTGAATTATAATTGTAAATGTACATATGAAAAAATAAATAAAGTGAAAAATTAAAAAACACATAATTAAACATAATCAACATACAAAACAAAAAAAATAAAAAAAATAAAAATATTTTTAAGATTTAAATTTCTTCAAACTTTGGAATTCTAACCGACTCCGTGTGGTAAGATGTTTTACAGTTGATTCTGAGAGAAAATGCTAAGGAATGCAAAGGAGAAAACGAGGTAAGAAAAAAAAATTTTTTTAAGTGGCAAAACAAAGGAGCTCGCGCGATGGCTCCATGTCACTGAGAGGGCCTCCGCGTACCCTCCGTGACACGGTTGGAAGGCAAAAATCTGGAATTTTAAAATTCCGTAATGCTCAAGGCTACCTCTGTCACGGAGGGCATGCTCCGCGTTACTCCGTGACACCGCACGTGTTAATCGTGTTCAGTCACACCGGTCACCGGGCGACCCAAAATCCCACTTTAAACCCCAAAACCCTCATTCTCTCATTTTCCTCTACCCTCCAGCGACAAAACCCCCCAAAAACTCTCCCCTCAACGTGCCACGGCATTAGGATTGAAATTCATCAACTTTTCTTCGATATCATCAGATAAAAGGTATGTTCTTGAACTCAACTTCACTTTAGCTAAAATTGCGATTTCTAGCATGAACTAGGAAGAATCCATGCCCTAGATATAAAATTAAGCTTAAATCCATTTGAGTGTTGTTGATTGTTGTCATAGTATCGTTGTGACTATATGAACTCGATAATTACATGCTTAATTGAATTTGGTGTGAAATTGTAGCTAGGGTTGGGTTGTGAATTTAGAAAAATTGAATTGAGAATGAATTGTTGAAAAATTGTTGGGTTGTGCATGTTGGGTGAACTGAATCGTGTTATGCTTATCGTATTATGCTTAAGAAACGATGAAATTATCTGGGATCAATTGCGAAATTGCAAGAACTTATCGAATCACATCAAAATCGGGAAATTGCTTAGTTTGAGTTTGTAGAATATTCTATTTTCTCGCTTTTCTTTTAGCTAAATGCCATGTGATGAAATGATTATCGATAGTATGTTGGAAGTAGTTGGACGAAGTCTCGAGTAGTACATAGAGGTTATACTGTCGAATTTTAAGAAGGCACGAGGCAATTTTGTTTGTGTTTTTTTCTTTTGTTTAGTTGTTCTAGTTTTTATATCTTTTTGTAAATTAGAATAAAAGTGATCTTGCCAAAATGCATAACGTGAGCTAAAGACTAAGTGGGGGCGGTTTGAGGCCGAAACCCAACCTAGTCGGGCTAAATTTTGACTCGACTAACATTGTTATCAATCAGCTTTTGACAGTGGACAATGTCGAGCAGCAGGACAAAGGCAAAGGCGCATCAACATCGCGCCGGGAAGAAAGGCTAAGACCTGAGCACAGTCCCAAAGAAGACCTAGCTCCACGCGCGCCGCCAATATGGAACACGACGGGTGACCGAGGAGGGGAAGAAGTGGTATACCAAACACAAAGAAACAAATACTCTCGAGGAGTGATATTGCACGGAACCATTGGCACAAGAATTCCCCTGATGGTGCACGGATGATCGCCGCCGGGCTACGTTTCATTGACGAGCCCATGAGTGCAACTCGCACTTAATCCGGACCTTCTACGCCCAACCGGAACCCTCACTAAGGAGTCACACCATCAAAATAAGGCCAGATTGTCCCATTGGAGCCTCACCACCTCAATGCCATCCTGGGGCGCAAAATACAAGACGCCCATGTACTCCGACAAATAACACCCACCCCTATGCGATTATCGCACCCACACATGTGGAGCCCTGGCCACGCACGTTGGAGCGGTGTGCACAAGAGGGCTACCATCAGACACGCCCTATGCACAACATGAACAGGTAGCGTGATCTCGCTTAAAATCGCTGTTTCGTTGATTCCGTGGTGCACATGACACATGTGACCAGGATCGTGTATGCTTGGTATACGCCCCGATGAAAGGGCCGGAGATCAATGTCTAAGATGATCATTTCCGCGCTCATGAAGAGGGCCCGATTGCACTAAGGGCACGTGCACGGGATTCGGCTGCTGCCGACTACGTTCCCGAGGGCCTGAGGTCGAGGGAGGAGGCTCCCTAGACTACATCCCGCAGAGGGAGCTGCAGCCATAGATGTTACAAAAACTAAGGCACCCGACACCACTCACGGGCCTCGTTCTCACATTGGCCGAGCGACATGCTCTGGACGACCTCAATATATGTCCCGTATGTTCTGGATGTGATGTCTAAACATGAGCAGCGGGAGACGTAACTGAGGACGAGTCAGTGGCAATGGGACTTAGATTACCCATTTGGCGAGAACGCCAGGTACTCATGCCCGTGGGCCCAGCCTTGTGGAGCCCGTAGATGATGATGTCCTTACCAATGAGAAGACACGCCGTGAGGATTCTGACGTTGAGTCTGAGGAGGACGATGGTGGAGACTCGATATGGGGGATGAGAAGGGCAAAGACTCGATGAGGAAGTGGAATACTTTGATCGATCGTGGAGTTTCACGAACCACCTTCGTTGAAATTGTATGAACACTGGACAAGTGTTCGATTTTAAGTGTGGGGTGGGAGTAGTTAGGTGGTGCGAATTTTTGTCTTACTTGTATATCACTGCATGTTCTGTTGTTTTGTTGCAGTTTGTTTTAATGTGACTCGTCATGTGTATGTTCGTTTTTGTAAATATTGTTGTTGTGTGCTATGGAATGTTGTTAGCCAGTATGTAAATAGTTGTTTTGTCGTAAATCATTGATATTTTTAAAAATATTTTTTTTCCCTAACTAGTTTTTCTTTGGGTTCCCTGAGGTTTGTTTTTCGTTTTTACCGAGGAGAGTCCTATTGAACCGAAGTCGTGAAATAGTGACCCTTCTCTATGATGGATGGATGACACCGTCCTAAGGGAAAGTGTAACATAGAGTAGTTTTATAATTTTGTTATTTTTTGCTGGGTTTGTTGGTTGTATCCCATGGTTGCTACTCTATGGCTCCGACATCTTGTCGCGTGTTGTACATAATAATTATATGGCAAAGATGATTCGTAGAGCATGCAAATTTTGTATATGTAAGACACTTATGCCATAGGCCCGATTTTGCAGATTGAGGCTTACCTTTGAATTCTTGTGATTAGCCGATTAAAGAATCTCGTGGAAGTCATCTTGAGTTGAGCATGTGCATCGAGTGTATAGTGAGGATTTGTTTATTCCATGTCATCGATTGTCTAGAACTTGCCTTGCCGTGTGTACAAAACGAAATGAAGGAAGTGTAGTGTAGGAAAGGATGTAGCACTCTTTGTCAACCAAAAGTTTTTCTTGTCTCTCTTCATATCTACCTTGAAGATTAACCTAGTTAGTCCGTTGAGCCTTTAGCTTTTATAAATTTTTCTTCGTTTTTCTTTTGTCTAAAAGGGTGTGAACTGGGTTAACCCTTCTTTTCATGGTCCTTAAACCAAATCCGAAGCTCTTAAGCGCTCAAGAAAATATATAGTTTTCCCATGGTGTCAAGGAGTGAAATGATAAAAGAAAAGGAAGGGAGAGAAGAAGAAAAAAGTGATGAAAAAAGAAAAGAAAGAAAGAAAAAGAGTCGAGGGTGAAATGGCCGTATTTGAAAGGAAGAAAGTTGTTTAACCCAATTTTCTCTTCGTTAGTCCTGATGTGTTAAAGACATGGGTGATAAATATAAAGATAAACTTCAAGAGAAGGAGGGAGGAAGGAAGAAAATATCTCTAGAAATTGATGGGATGTGTGAAGAGCGCTTAAGGAAGCTAGTTACTATTATTGGTTAGCCCAAGATATACTAGTTCCACCATTACAACCCGTTAAGTCCTACGGATCTTACATCACGCATCCATATATTATGGAGTATTACACTAAGTGCAAGCTTATGGGTCATGACACAATGCATGTGAAGTCGTTTGGGAGAGTGAGCGAAATTGTGCGTATATATACCCCGACATGAATTTCCTTAGAGTTCATGTGACTAAAACAGGGAATCTCTTATGTTGTGAGGGCACATGTTTGATGATAGAATAAATTCGTGTCGGATGTCTTGATCAGGTTATTTGCAGGAGTTTGCTAAAATTTTGAGAGTCGATTCTTGGTGCTAGGAGGTCTTGATTGGTGTCGTTGTAATGATGATACTATGCACGTTTTTCTTCATAATTTGTTGTGAACATAATCGGTATAACCGTAGCTCGAATTGTCGAGCCAAAGTAGCCATGATGGGATATCAATTTCATGAGTTGTATAAGTATTGTTCGAGGACGAACAAGATTTAAGTGTGGGGTAGGTGATAAGGGTATATTTATATGCCAAATCGAGCTCAAATGTATAGCTTTTGCTTTGTTTGTCTAATAATGTGTGTGTACATTCTCATGTAAATTGTACCAAGTGTGATTTTACTACTAACCAACATGATTAGCTGTTATTGTAGGAAAAACATGCTTTGATGAAGAATAAATGACATGTTGGGAGAAATCAAGATGCACTGGAACAAGCAAGGAAGCGGTTGGATAAGCAGGAACACAAGGGCTCGCTGATGGAGCCGTGGACACACCGCGCATCGCGGATGCAATCTGCCCGGGAATTAAAAGTGCAAGAAATTCCGGGGCTGAGGGTCCGCATCGTGCCGTGCCACGTTGGGATTAATTTCCCTGCACCTTGAAATTCCGTGAGAGGGTCCGCGATTGCACCGTGGCACGTTGGCCATGCTCGCGATGCATGCCGTGCCACGCGTTGGAAGCAATTACCTCGGGCGGACAAATTTCCGTGAGAGCTCGCTGCCGCACCGTGTCAAGGAGGCAAAGGTTCGCGATGCACCCGTGACACGTTGCTTGTTATTCCGGGAAAAATATCCCTAGTATAAATAGAACACTTAGGTTCATTTTTAATTATTCTCGACTTGGTGGAGCAAGAACGTGGGTTACTGCGCTGAGGACGAAAATTCTTAGGGTTTTCTCATCCCCTTTCTTCTTTCTTTCAATTGTTTCGTATAATTTCCATTCATTTAACGATGTATAATCCACAAATGAGTGGATAATTCTCTTTCTTTGCCGAGCTTATGAACTATTGTTTTGAAATGTAATTATTGAATTGCTGGTTTATTTTATCTTTTCTTCTACGGTTGTTCATTTAATTTTGTTCTTACTAATACGCTAATATCCGGCCAATGTTAATGTAAACCAGTAAGTCCGGCTTCACCCGAGAGGGCAAACTGAAAGTTGTGAATTAATAGGATATGATCTGTTCTTTGTTTGGGAAAATTGGGAATTGATTTACCTTCAGATAGAAATACCCGAAAGTCAAGATAATGTGCAACCCAGCTTTTGTATAGCTAGAACTTGAATTTCTTCTTATCAATGAAAATGTAGGTGGAAGGTTCATGATTCTTAAGTTGGGTTAAATAATAGAGTTTTAATCCATAGGCATAAGTTCCGACTTCAGCAACTCGGATGAAAAGATAAACCATGTACATCAATAGTCTGTTTCTTTACATGTTCTTTTGTAGCTCTCAAAGATGCTCACATTTATAGTTCAATTAACCGTATAGATAAAGTAGTTTAGCATAAAAATATATTTTCCAAAATACACAAACTTTTCGCTAATCGTTGTCTTCATTGTGTTGTAGTTGTAGCAAATTAACACTTTAAAAGGTTTCACCCCGGATTCCTGTTCCTGTGGGTTCGACATTCCGGTTCTTAAAAAGAGCCACTATATTACTTGTACGACCCGTACACTTGCGGGCTCATCATTATCAACCACAAGAGCTTGAGAAAGAATCAAGCTATCTGTAGCCTTGAACCTCTAATGGAGTAGGAATGTGGGTTTTGACTATCTCTAGCTCTATCCCACACATCAACACTCGAAATCCTCCCTATTGTTTTCTCACCCAATTCTCACCCTTCTTTTTCAAACAAAAGAAAGAAAAGTAAACAAAACTAATATTTGCAACCATTAATTTTGCAATTAAAACTTAGAGAAAACAATAGATCTATGCTACACATCTTTGTGGGTCTTTATATAACTTGAGTTGTGGATGAAGGATAGTAAATTTGTGACAAATTTGATAATAGTTGAATTGAAATCCCTCATGAGACCTTACCCGGTGATTGAGTATAGACATCGAATAGGGAGGAGCCAATCGTTTGGATGAACCCTAGTTATCAAGTTCTATAAGTAAGCATTGGGATAGATCACAAGTGTAAAACCCAAAGTAGTTATGAATCCAAGGGGAACACTTACCCTAGTTAATTGAATAATATTGATAAACAACAACCAATTCTCAATCTTGTCTTATAATTGCTTTTATAAATCCTTTTTTTTGGAGATAACATACTTAAAAGCTTAAATACTAGCATTATTATACATCCTGACCTTATTCCCTGGGGGATCAACCCTAACCTTTGTTGGGTTCTTTAGTGACAACGTCAGCTTCATACTTTGTCAGGAGTATGAGTTTGATCATTATCAAAAAGTTGCATCATTAACGGGGAATACAACTTAGGATTAGAGTAATTGATGTGTTTAACTTTTAGTTGTTATTTCCTCATTTACATCTTCTTTTTGTTTTTGACACCCACAGGTTGTCTCTTGGCGAATGCTAAGTACTCGACGGAGCGAAAACCCTCTGATTCCTCTTGATCTTGAACTAGAGAGAACACTTCAGAAGATGGAGAATCCTAAGAAAAGAGAACCCCATATTGCTGAAGGAGCTCGGCAAGATACACATTAGGAAGCTGAGGATGCTCGGGAGGAAGTCGTGAATGTTGGCCACCATGGAAGGGGGATAGAGCTAAAATAACTGCTCGGAGAGCATTGAGAGATGAGCCTTCCGACTCTGATCATGAAGGAAACATACCTAGTGGTTTGGTGAAGGAATACCGAGTTGAGACCTCTGAATGAACCACGAATCACTAGGTCTCAAGCTAGAGCACAGGCCGAGGTGGCCACAACCACATTTGCTAAAGCTCCCCAGTATGAGGAGGGAGCTGAGAAGCAGTCCAAAGAGTTCAGGAGTGGCTCTAATGATGATAAGGGGTCTGAGGAGGCCCAATCCAGAGATGGAAACAATGAGGTTGGTTCTGAGGAAGGAGATACTATAGAGGAAGTTGAGAAGACCCCGCCTCTAGTGAGGTGTACTATGAGGTCGCATGTGCTCGGGGCATAGGAGATCTATGAACAGGGCTTGGCACTCACATCTAAGCAACATGCCAGGCACAACATTCAAGAGGAATTACAAATCCTCATGGTGCCTTGAATGAGGTTGAGCAGATGAAGCGGATCTTCAACTTCTACAGGTTCAATAAGATGGCTAGAACCCCTGACCGATACATTCCAGAGATGGTCAGGGAGTTCTACGCCAACTATTATGCAACACTAGAGAAGAATGTGCAGGCAAGCAAGTGACTGAAAGTGCAGCCTCAAACTTTATGAGGTAGTAGTCTGAGGGCAAGAAGTCAAGATATAGGAGAAAACTATTGCCTGAATACTCTATGGGCCACAGTTTATAGCTCCATTGTCCACAGCAAAGTTCAACCACTAGATAGATGCCATGAAAAGGGTGAAGCAGTTGGGTCATGAGGCGAGGCAGAGCCAAATCAAATGGTTAGCTAGAGTCCTAGCTGAGGATAAAGAGGAAACTGAGTTGCTGGCTAGTGGAAAGAAGGTCCAAATCTTCGTTGAATTTCATAGCGAAGGCCTGCTGGATACTCTTCTGCCATAGACTAATGCCAACTGTGAATGATAACACACTCAATACAGATAGGGCATCCCTGGTAGCATGTATCATGTCCCGGTATGACATAAATACCCCGATGGTGATAGCCAATGAGATTCGAGATGGTTCTCTCAGGTTGAGCACCACCATGCCATTTTCGAGCCTCATTTACCAGATGTGCAGAGACGCTGGGGTTCGATACTGAAAGATGTTGATGTTGAGATTGGAGGCCAGAGGATGGTGAAGGTAGGATTGACTCGGGATAAAATGAACCCAATGAGCTGGGTTAGACTTCCTACCATGGTCCCAATACCACGAACATCTGAGGGTGAGCAGGTTAATAACCCCACCTTAGTAGAGAAGGATGAGACACTAGCTACAGAGGTCGGCCATACAAAGATAGCTCCCAATACTTTATCTACACCTCAAACGGGTTTCCTAAGCCAGACACCAGCTGGGTATGTGTTGGTTCTACAAAAATTTCTCTAAAAGATGGCTAAAAGGCAGACGGTGAATGAGAGAGAAGTTCATTCAATGATGGAGAGCATCAATACTTGGGTGAAAGTAGAGATTGAGGAGGCCGTGAGGGGGTTGCATGGCCGGATAGATTGATTTGAGAACTGTTACAATAAGCGCGTAGTGGAGCAGCCGATCAAAAGTAGCCTCAGGGAGCAGTTGAGGGGTCTTCAGAGCCAAGTGACCGAGTTGTCATCTAGACAACTAGTGATTCAAGCAGCCCCCAATCTTTCTCACTTAGACGCTAAGCTTAACGAGTAGCTAGATTTGGAGGCATATTGGGGCCCGATGGTTACTAGTGGAGGAATGGGTAAGAAAAGGGTCTCAGAGGAAGTTGAGAAAGAGCCTTCAAAGAAGAGGTAAAAGGAGAAGAAGGAGAGCAAGCGGGTGAGAGTGGAAAGCCTTTGAACTCATGACGCACATATGTCAGAGTTACATGAGCGAGCTAGAGGAGCATGGAGCTCCACCATTGCCCAGAGAGTGACTGCAAGTGGCGATGACCCTTCGGGGGAGCCACAATCATCCAGAGTCGAGAATGAGGTTGCAAAACCGACTGCGAATGATGTGGGGGTAACCAATCCCCCAATTGAGGTACCATTGAGTGCGTCGACCACTGCTAGCCCCACTAATGCAGCAAAGGTATCACCTCCGTAGGATGACAAGAGCGCTTAGTGCACCACAGGTATGTCCCTTTCCCTGGTTCTTAATATTTTATGCTTCAGGGACGAGGCATGTTTTTCAAAGGAGGGGTTGTACTTGTATTTTTGTAATTTTTGATTCGTCCAAGGGTTTTTTATTTATCGCGTGTCTTTTCTCGCGGACATGCTATCTAGTAGAACCGGAATGTTTAGGTTATTTTCATTTAATTAGAAGTAGCTTAGGATTACTTTGCAACCAATCAACGCACTAGTTTGATGTTTTTGAAAAAAAGTGACCCTCTTTGAAAATTTTTATTTGATGTTAGCTGTGTAGTTAATTGCAATAGCATGAATTCTATGGATCTTTGTATGGCATCATATTATTGCATGTGTAGTTGTATCTTAGTTGTGTATGAACTGGATAGGTAGATTCAATGCAAACCGGTACCATGAGTGAGTGAGGATGTATACCTAGTTCAAATACTGCGTCGAGGATCTAGAACTTATCTGGTTGGTCTTTACATAGGTTTTCAGATAGTTGGTTAGGAGATGATCATAGGCTGTTATTGATTTTAGCCACTTTAGTTTAAATTACCCTACCAAATAAAATGAATCATTTGATCTTGATTTTGAGCCTTATATTGACCATTATTCTTTGGTTAACTCTTCACCTTACCCATTGTTTATAATGAACCTGTTTTGGCCCTAGTCCCTCCTTGGATATTATGAATCTCAACTTCGGAAAATTACCTAAGTTGAGGGTGGCTATAGTAGGGGTGCATAGATTTTGGGGGAGGGGTGGAAAAGGAAAAGAAATTCAATAGGTTAAAGAAGGGTGAGGTATTGTGTGACAAGAAAAGAAAGAAAAAAGACCTAAAAAAGAGAAATGAAAAAGTTGAGAAAACACACTACACCCACATATTGCATTTAAATGGAGAAAAGGGAGGAAAAGTTGAAAAAATGAAAAATGGGCTAAAAAGTGAAAAGTGAACACATGAGTATGTAGTGCCAAGGAGGGTTTAGTTACTAAATTCCATATTTACCATACCCATCCCAAAGACTACATCATAAGCCGAACAAATTCCTATAGTGATCTTAGCCTAACTGTCCAAAGAGCCAAAGTAGAGAAAATAAAGGCAAGCCTATGGTATCCGATGTGTAGTATTTGGAACTTCTTTGTGAGAGTGAGAATCTCATTTGTCTAGTCCAAAGCTTCATGATTCTATATATCTATGAGTGTTGGGGACTTCATTAGCTGTGATGGTACTTGGTTTGTGTTGTATTTTACAAATTGTCAGTTTGAGTAGCATTGGTGATAGCTCAATTCTCTGCTAATAGTTGGATTCCATATCTTGATCCCTATATGTCATTAATTGTGGTTATATATGTGCATAGCTGACTTAGTTTTCACTAAAAAAGGTCATTAGTGATTGTGGTTCATATTGCAAATTTTGTTGTGTTAGCTGTAGGTATTCTAAGTTTACTTTCTAGTTAAGTGTCATTTTTAGTTTTTGTTTTCTTTGCCTGAGGAAATGTAAAAGTCTTAAGTTGAAGGTGTTGATGTGTTATGGGTTTACAGCACTTTCGACACTTAAAACTGAGGAAACTAGCACGGTCTTAGGTGTGTTTATATGGATATGAGGCACTTTTACTTAGTTCTCAGGGAAAATAGATATTGGAGCTGAATTGTGCAATAGATGGAGAAAAATGCAGAAAAGTGGCTAAGTGCAGACCTTAGTACGAGCCATACCATCCTGGTACGAACTGTACTGAGAGTCATGAAAAGGTCTAGGACCAAAGTTTGAGGCAAAGGCAAGTTATGGCTCAAGGTACGAAGCGTACCATCCTGGTACGAGCCGTACCATAGCAGTCATAGAAAATTCCAAAAGGTTTGCATAGGCCAAGTATCCCTGTACGGGTAGTAATAACGAGTCATGAGATCTACTTAAGACCCATACTATGGAACCATGGAGAAGTCCTGAATAAGAGAAGACTAGCAGGTCTAAGGTATGAGAAGGAGTCATGGATTGTGGAACTGAGATACGAGTCATGACAAGCCATCCGTGAAATTTAACAAAGAGTTCCAAAGTGCAAGTTGAAGCCATGGGAAGAGTGTACAACTCGTAGGTTCTTGGTGTGAGTCGTACCTGAATTCAACACTTAGCCAGGTTCAGCAGATGCCAACCAACATACAAGTCAAGGTGCAACTCGTACAATCCTGTTATGGGTCGTAAGTGAAGGCGGTGACAGTTTTTGGTTGTTTCCCTGTTTACTTAGGAGAAGGTTCCAAATATTTGTATAAATACTTTTTAGGTTATTTTTAGTAGAGAGAGTCGCATATTGAAGTTTTCTTACGAAAAATACATAGAGACACAAGTTGTTGTTAATTTTTAATTAAAGTCTTGGGAAGATGTTCTTGCTTTGATTTTCTTCGTTGTTCTTGAATTATTCATCATCAATTCTTGCAATAATCAAGCAGGTTTTCTTTCAATCATTGTTGTAAGTATTAACTTATATGTTTTTCTATGAATGCTTATTATTTTCTTTAAGTCGTGAGAGGCTAAAACCTCCACAACTAGGATTGTGGGAACCATGGTGAATAAACAAACTAGGGTAACATGAAGGGATTTTAAACCAATGTTAAACACTTGTATTGTATTCTGTTCATATTTAAAGTTTCTTAACTTTTATACCCCGAGAATTCAAGAATCGAACCCGGAAGTGAATCGGATAAAAACTAAAAAATATTGCAGTTGTTGTAGAACGAGTCACTGAACGACTCATGAGAAGACCCCCACAAGTTGTCAAGTGACCTGTGGGAAGGCTTGGAGTGATCAAGGGATCGAAGTCCCCACGAGTGAATCAATGACTCGTGGTTAGCCACCATGAGTCATCATGTTAATTGTGGGGTGGGGTTGGAATGTTAAAGGAGAATTTACCTAGTGTACTTGATGGGAGGTGACCACGAGTCGTGTTCCCTACGGACGAGCCATCATGTCGCTCATTAGGAGCCCCGACAGATCAATTATCTAGTGAACTTGATGAGCGAACCAACGGATCATGAGCCAAGGTGACGAATCGTCAGGTCATCTGTTAGGACCCCTTGACAATTATTTTTAGCGAATTCATTAAGGACTTTTTCGTAATTCGTAAGTTCTAAGGACTAATACTACGTTGTTTTAAGCTCGTATTAGAGGGTTTTTAGCAGGGAAAAACCTATCTTAGGCCATTACTTTCATGCATGCAAGGTTGGAGATTTCAGGAGAAGAATCAAGGTGAATTATCAAGGTTTTCAAGGGGAAATCTCAGTTGAGCAATTAGGAAGAGTTAGAATTCTTCAATCCCAGGTATGTAAGGCTATGAGTGGGTGCTTTCTTCCACATCCATGCCCATTCCCTATCAATTTATGATTGGTTGTAATGGTCAAGTTTGGAGTTTCATTCAATTGCATGATTCTTACATCTCTATTCATGGGTATGATTAAATTTAGTTGATATTGATGATTTTACCAATATTGGGTGGATTCTAACTTAATTTATTTCACAAAAATTGCTTTTTTTCTAAAAAAAATGAATCTAAAACTCCCTTGTGTGGATAGTTCATAATAGAAGTGATTGTGGGAGAATGTGATGATGATGGAGTATATGATGAAAGGCATGTTTCCAACCTTACCCATGATTTTGATGATTTTTTCAAAGAAGATTAAGTAGACCCAAGTATGGTAGAGCTTTGGATGATGCCCAATGACTGCTCCCGCGTTAAGTGCGTCCGCAAGTGTACGGGTCGTGCAAGTAATATAGTGGCTCTTTTTAAGAACCGGATTGTCGAACCCACAGGGACTGGACCCATTCCTCTAACTAGAGCATTGGGTGATGCTTCCAATGATCAAGCCTCAAGGTGCAGTAAGGCCCGTTAAGTAAAATGGTCGTGGTAAGTAATATATAGTGGTTTCTTTTAAGAACCGATTGTCGGAACCTACGTGGATCTGACCCATTCCCTCTCTAACTATCCATTTGTAGTGTGGTCTTAAATACCTAAAGTGTTGGTTATAGACATTTTCGATGGAGAATAATTAAGTCTAGGTTTGGTCAATGAAATATTCTAAAATTACTCTAGGAGCAACATAGAGTTAAAACCAGATAATCAAGCGATACTATGATTTGCAATGGGTTAACCATGGAACTATCAATTGTCATTTCACATAATTATAATTGCATGTTCATGGTCTTTCGATCCTCTAAACACGGCAATCTAGCCTCACTACATCATTGTGAGCGAGGATGCTAATTTCTAGTTCGCGGGCAATCAATTATGTTGTGGTTTACGGGGAAACG
>JACEIK010012173.1:0-15458 GCA_018107945.1 Datura stramonium | reverse complement strand
TAGGACTTTATAGGTTGTAATGTAGTCTAAGGGATAGGTAGATAATATTCTAGCCAATAATAGTAGTTATCTTCCCTAAAAGATTCTAATACATCACTTTTTCTCATCACGCATATCCTCTTCATTTACTTCACCCCTTGCTTTTTCATATTTCACATTCCTTTTTGTTTCCTCAATTCTTTAAGCACACTTATGTTATTAGTAGGGAGTAATCAAACATTAAACACTTTTCATTCTTTTATTCTTTTCTTCTCCCTACCTACACTTATGCATTTTGTACATTCCACCCCTAATCTTTTCTTCAACCTCCACAACCAACTACCTACCCTCTTTTTAATATTCTTACTCCTTAAACTCTTTTGCATTTTTCACTTAAGAGTTTAGCAGTTTTGGGTCAAATTCAGGTATATGGAAAGAAAAGAATTAAGCTTTTATTGTGGCTAACAAAGAATAGGCTAAAGGCTCAGGGGCTAAACAGGATTATGCATTAAGGGAGGTAAGGCAAAGGATAAAAATAAGCTTATTTAAAAAATATGCGTACATCATCTCCTACAGCTAACATCCCTCATTTCCCTTTGCAAACACACCAGGAAAGTTCTAGACATTACATGATAGCCTTGAATTCATAATAAACCTTACAATCACTGCACATGTTCAATTCCGGATAGACCCATACAGAACTCTCAATACTGTTAATCACATGAATTCAATGTTAAGCCTAATTCATATAGAGCTATATTTCAGAGCCTATGTGTATCAACAAAGTTATACAATTTGCTCAACATGTTTCACATTTAACGTTCACTTAGATCATACAATCATGTACAACACTCAACAAGAGAATCACATAATCAATCAGTTAAGGGTTCAACAGAAAATTCTATTAACTAATTTTTTCCTCAAGACGGTCGTCATCCATCCATCATTGGGAAAATCCTTAATTATGACTGAAATAGCTATTTGCAGACAACTCAAAAACTTTATTCTCGATTCAAAGTGCCCCCTTTTGAAAAAGAACCGAAAATAAAAACCAAAGGTTGGGTGAACTATGCTCAACTCAGACTTTCAAATCAACAAATTTTAGACAAAGCACACAATTCACCCTCTTTCAACATCCAAATTTTTTTATAAATTTTCCTCATACAACACTTAAAAATATGCTATATCCCAAAAGAATCAATCGAAATTAAAACAAGAGTTAAGGATACTTCCTGGGGCCTCTAGGCCTAATTAGCAGCATGTTTTAATCCTTTTTGCATCTCAAGGGTTTATGACCCCACACTTGTGCTCTGTCATGCTCCTCTGCTTTCACTTATAAGGGTACTCAGACTTCCCCTTTCTCTGTGCTTAACTCAACAAAAGAAAAAACAAAAGTAAAGATAAACACAATTAAAAATAAACAAAGAAAACAATACCTGTGGTACTCTTAGGTTGCCTCCCATGTAGTTCCTGATTTTACCCCGCGGCACGATGTGAATCACCTTTCTCAGGATGTTCTCAAACTCTTCTTCCCTTTCGGGAACCAGCTCCTCTTCTTCTTGACTTTGGAGGGAAAGGCCTCCACACTTTCCCTCTTCACCTTCATCACTTCCTTCACCACATTCTTTGGCAGTTGTTTAACAACAGTCTCGGGTTCTATTTTTAAGATATTCTTCAGATGTGTACTTTTGCAATCCCCCACCCCACAATCATGCTCTATTAACACATTAATCTTGTAATAATCTTTGTAATGTGTTGGAGTGTTGATTTCTTGATACACTCTAAAGATATCCTCCTCATCATTCACCCTCATTTTCATGGTGTCAGCTCTAACATCAATAAACGCTCCTCCCTTAACCAAAAATGGAAGTCCCATGATGAGGGGTACCTTGTCATCAACATTAAATTTGAGGACTATGAAATCTGCAAGTATGATGAACTTACCTACTTTGATGAGTAGATCCTCAATAATCCTATCCGAGGCCACCCTTGACTTATTAGCCAACTGGAGCATCACTCTAGTGAGCCTTTGTGTTTCCAATCCAAGTGTATTAAATAATGACAGGGGCATCAAGTTCACAGCTGCCCCTAGGTCACACAAGGCCTGAATTAGATCCTTTCCACCTGTTTGTATGGGAAGGGTGAAACTCCCTAGGTTTTTGAGCTTCTTTGGCATCTTGCTCATCACCCTAAAACTATACTCCTCAGTTAGTGCCATCTTCTGCACATCTATCAGCCTCATCTTGTTGGAAACCACATCTTTCAAGTACTTAGTGTGCTTGGGAATTCCCTGCAAAAGATTAATCAAAGGAAAATTTATGTGAGTTTCTTTGAAAATATCAAAGAACTTCTGGAAACATGCATCCTCCTTGCTATTCGGATGGTGGGGGTGGTCTCTATATTGGCTGCACTGCTGATTATGAATTATTTGTTGAAGCTTTATAATTATTTCCCTTCTCATCTGATGAACCTAGTCTGGCCAACTCTGGATGCACCTCAATTTTCTTTTCTTTTGTTAGTGCATCAGCCAACTGTTTTCAACTCCTGAAAATGATGGCCAAAACCTACCACGGGTTTGTATTAGTGTCGTTTGGAAAATCCCCCTGCTGTCTAGAGTTTTAACTATTGCAATCTGACCTATTTGTTTCTCCAAGTTGCAGGTAGCCAACTGCTAATTTTAATCCTCTGAGGCCATCTTTTCCTGATCAACTACCATTTAAGTTTGGCTGGCCATGATTTTCTACAACATATCTTCACAGTTGCTAGATTGGCCACTAGCCTGCTAGCCCCACTGCTGATACTACTGCTGAGAACTCTGACTCTACCCTTGATTACAACCCCAAGAGAAATTTGGTTGATTATAAAAGTTCCTGTTGTAGGTATTCCCATAATTCTAGTTGTTCCTTTGTACATTACCCACAAAGTTCATTGATTCAAGATTTGATCTACAAGTGTTTGCACCATGCCCTCTGTTTCCACAAATTTCACACTAGTTGTGAGCTGGTTGAGTTGTATTTACATGTGCCTGTAGTTGTGCCATGTTCAGCTTGCTGAACTAAGTCATCATTTGATGCTGAAATGGGGCCAACTGAGATTCTAATGCATTTAATATGTCAACTTCAATTAACCCAGTTTCTCCCTTGCCTGCTCCCCATGATGCATCATTATGCCACTCTAGATTTTCTTGTGCAATCCTGTTCAACAGAGTGTACTGCTCATGATATGTCTTCTTCGGTGCTTGCCCACCTGATGCAAAGTTTAGAAAAATTTCGTGTGGGGGTCAAGACTCTCCAAAAATGTATAGGCCAACACTTCATTGCTCTGTTTGTAGTGGAGATAATATCTCAACATTGACTTTAATCTCTCCCGTGCCAAGTATAGATTCTCATCCGGCTGCTGCTTGAAACTTCAAATTTCACTCCTCAATTTTGCAGTCTTGCCAGATGGGAAGAATCTATTTAGTAACTTCCTTTCTAAGTCGTCCCATGAAGTGATGGAGTTTGATCATTTTTCCTTCAACCACCTCTTTGCTTCTCCAAAAAATGAAAATGGGAAAAGCGCCAGTCTCATATAGTCAATGACAGTCCGATGGGGACGAATGTGTCACTGATCTCTAAAACATTTAGCAGATGCTGTTGTGGGTCCTCATGTGTCATCCTTGTATATTGCCTACTTGTGTGCAACAACTGCACCATGTTCTGTTTGAGCTCAAACCTACCTCCAGGTTTCAGTCTATGGATGCTGGAGGTAACATTGGTTGCAAGTGGGATTGCCATTTCGTGCACTAGTTTGGCTTCAATCTCTACTAGTGCAACCACGCCCTATTGAACCTGCTGGATGAGATATAGAGTGGAAGCTTCACTTTTCAACTATCACAACCTTCTCTCAGGTTCGGGATATGGTTCAACCAGCTCTTTATCCCTTACCACCTTGTTGTATGGACAAACCTGGTACCTACAAATTAGCTGACCAAGACCATGTTTTTAACACATAAGAAAATATAAAAATAACACAAAAATAAGAAATTCACTAATTGTTTCCAGTCTCTTTAACGACACCAAAATATTATTGCGCCTCTGGCAAATGCGGTCGCACAATTAATCTAGTGACTCTTGTCAAATGGATGTTGAGCTCATAGGGACTAGATTATAGTGAATTATTCTCACAATCTATGTTGAGACACGGGACCTAGAACCATGAATGGCCCTAAGCTAACCTATGGAATATGCATAAAAACTCAAGAGCATGAATTAAAGTAGAGTTTAAAACATAAACATGAATAAGCGAAAATCTATATAGCATAGGTCATAAGAGTCATAATATCACAATACTAAGTCATTTACTACACGTCTGTCTGAAAAACCTCTAGTCGTAAGATGAGCTGATGGGATGACACACCCAACAAGCTCGCTAAAGTCTAAAACTAAATCTATACATGACAAATAAAAAGTGATAGACGTCCTCGGATGATGAGGACTCACCAAGACTGGGGGCTAAACTGGTATTAGCAAGGCGAGCTAACGTTGGTACTGAGAAGGATCACCCCAACATATATCATGAGACGTTATAGCATAACGTATACGGTCAATACCTTGAATATACTGGGTGTGTAGAGAAAGTAAATCAAGCTAGTAAAACGATAGAATAAATCCATGAATATAAATCAAGATAGATCATGAGAATAAGGGCACCATGCTAAAAGCCATATTATTTAGATATAAATAATCACAAGCTATTCATCATAAGCTGAACATAATGACCCAAGGTTTAGAAATAGAAATCATATAGTGTGTTGTACTTGAAAACATATGAAAACTCATATAATGATCAATGGGTCAAATATGCTACAAGACATAATAACATAAGACATGAACATGAGTAACTGAAAACATGAGGAACAATGGGAGGCTTCATCTTAACCGACACCATCACCATAGAGCTTACGTAATGCCCCAACTATCTCGCTCAAGTGGGCAGAGCCATCCTAATCCTTAACAGGGAGAAGAACGATGAAGGTCTGATATAATTAATGTGCCCTCGGGAGAGGGAAATACTCTCTTTAGAGGTCCCAAATAAGAATATATACCTACGGTGACGTGTAGTTTTGAGACCGGGGTCCTTGAAATCCCTATCCTACTCAATGCTAGACACTACTCCCAAAAAATGCATATTTCTTATTATTATATTCTCAAAACATAACTTGAATCATTACGTAGGATTCTTGCCTCAAAACATTCCTTCAAAACTGATCATATAGGCCTTGACTAAAATCATGATAAAACATATTTGACTTTACAAGGGCCTGCTCAAATCACCAAATCATACATATTAGAAATAATCTTCGTAATTCAAAATCATGAAATTATAATTTTAAGAATTTGTAATCCTTCATGCATACTTGGATAATCCATTATACTAGAAATCATAGACTCATAAGCTTGAAAATTCATAATCATGCATAATAGGTCATAATCTTTATAAACATGAAATCATGAATTCGTGACTGAATTGAGAGTTAAAATTTCCCTAATATCCATAAAACATCAATTGAATCATGAGAGGATTAAACCCATAGAGATAACATAGAAGATTTCATGTAAATTAGGTAAAACCCAGGAACTTTCAATAAAATTGATTGCATACTTGAATTCATGAGTTAGAGAAGAAATTGGGCATGACGGTGGAAGAAATTCCCCATTCATGACCCTACATACCTGGGTAAATTGATTTCTTGACTAGTCTTGAAAAGCCCAAGAAAATTTGAAGAGGTTTGATGAAGGACCCTATCTTGATTTTGAGAGGAAATTCCAACTATCGTTCTTTTAAGGGAATGAATAATTTAGCTAAGTTAAACCCCTCCAATCTGATCATTAGGAAGCCTAAAAAGACATTATTTAGGTGTCAAACACATAAGACATTACTAAAGTACACTTGGGAAAACGCATTAAAATTCCTGACTACTAGTCACTACGACTTCTACCACGAGTAGTACAAGCCTACCATGACTCATGGTATCCACTCATCACAAGCCACCCTTTTTCCATAGTTCTATGAACCTCCAACTAAACGGGTGTCACTATGACTTGTCACTGGGTACCATGAGTCGTTGTGTGACTCATGGTCAGTGGACAATCTTTACTCCTCTTATTCTCTATCCTACGACTCCAAACCACGACCCATCACACTATACAATGAATCATACTATGACTCTCACATCAAGGTTTACCCTGCAGATGTTGACCACGATTGGTGACCACAGGTCATACCCACTCACCATAAGCCGTGGTGTGGGCTCGTGGTCTAGGAGGTTGAATCTTAGAACCTTACCACAATTCCCTCTATGACCCGACATCCACCCACGACTCATAAAATGAGTCGTTTTGAGGAATTTTGCAGATATTTCTGTTGACTCTACTATATGTCTAGGGCTTGATCGTACGGACTTTTTGTTGTTACAATTATCAAGTATAGGTATTAATTCAATATTCAAAAGTTCAAGGTTTCAAGATTTAATTGTTTTGTTTCTAAATCTAAGGAGAATCAAAAAGTTTGTCGAAGAACACTAATGAGAAGAATCCAGCGGTAAGGCCAAACAATCACGTATAGCTACATTCATATTGGTTGAAGTATTTTTCTTCATTTGTTGTCTCACAATATAAATGCAATGTTCATGGTATTTCGAGCATCTAAACACCTAATCAAATTAGACTTATCACTATATTATTGAGGTTGGATGTGACAACCTAATTCATATGCATCAATCTAGTGGATTGGTTTACGAGATTAATGCCCTAGCTATGGACTACCAAACCTCTAACCATTTAACCTAAACACGACTTCACACCTACATCAAAGATTGGAGATGTGACATTTTAAATTCAAGTATCTAGCTATTTTCCCGTTTAATAACCAAGCAAGGTGAATTAGGTATATTCCTATCCTAACTGTGAATCAGCCTTAAAGACTTAAACTCACTTCTTGCATTCCTAGTTCAATCCTAGGTTTTTATCTTTCGAGTTTTCCTAATAATAACACATGCATTACAATGATAATGAAGCATTAAAATGTTAAAACACGAATACAAGACAAACAATCAACGAAGAACATGAACCAAGACAAAATTAAAAAAATACGTTCATGTCATGTGGCCTCAACCCTAGAAGAAGGGGTTTAGCCACTCATGCTAGTACAAGAATTCAACATAGTGTTTGAATTCATGTATTAAAAGAATGGTAAAAAGAAGGAAAAGTAAAAGAACCCTAGAATGAATTCCGTAATGTTCCTCCTCCTACTCCTCGTCTATTTTTCCAATTATTTCATGATGATCTCTAAAAATATACTAAGTGTTTTCTTTAGAATAACTGAAAATTGTGGAGGAACCACCTTTGTGTCACACTGCCCATCGTAGTAGTTTGCCTCCATGACATAGAGGTACCGCATATGGATACTTGTTTGGTGCACTTGGTATGTTGTTGGTCGGGCATGACACCAGTGTGGCATGGTGCTGGATGCATAGCATAGCTGGCGTGGAACAGCGCCTAGCACACGACATGCTCAATGTGTTATTGCGCTAATGTGCAGGCACACTGCCTAGCACATATCTTGCATGCATTTTAGGGGCATGGAACAACGCCTAGCATGCTTAGGTGCCAGCGTGACATGTTGCCTTGTTCAACAGTCACCATTTCTTTCCCTCTTCATGCATCTTAATTGACATTCACACCATGCTTTGTTCTTGCTCATGCATCATCATATTAAGCCCCATCATTAGCATATATTACCTACAAAAATGCAAATCACCTATGTTAGATCATTCATGCATTTATAATCAAGATTACATAAGATTATACTTTTAAAATGTAAAAACAAAGATTAGACATGGTTATAACTACCACTTGGGCATGTAAATATGCCAAAGATCCAAGTTCTTCAAGGAACACCTCAGGATACTCATTTACAATTGGTATAAACTAGGGAGTATGTGTTTTCTATTTAGCATTAAGATCCCATACCCGCACCATATGATATAAACACCCTTTTGTAATTAGTTTCCTTGCTTTAAGGTGAGAAATGAATTGACCCATAGGGATCACGACGTTACCCTCCCATTCTAGGATCGGCTTTCTTAAAAATTGGAATCATGCAATTTTAGCCCGACAGTCAGTAGTGGAATAACAGGTAGATAGCTGATGCATGATAATGATAAGGTCAAAGTAAACCATTTAGAGCTCAATAAACTTTGCCATAGTTCCTTTACCATTGACTATAATAGTACAATTTCTCTCTCCAGCTAGAGTTGCCGCTGCAAATGGTTCCCATAATTTGTGTGGTTCTACCCCAAGCTTCCCCATAATATAAGGAGTAATATATGACAATGTAGCCCCTGGATCTATTAGTGCATATATTTCGCGTCATAAAATGGATAGCATACTTGTAACAACATCTAGGGATGCCTCAGAATCCTGACGACCTGTCAATGCAGAAAAGCAGTTCTGATGTAACACCCCGGGAAGGCCTAAGAATGAACCCGGGGGTTGAACTTGAAAAGTGCAGAAAACTGGAAAAAAATCACAGGACGGGCGACTCAAAGACAAGTGGTTGGATTCCATGAGTCGTCGTAAGCTGTCGTGGTATGGTAGTTCAAGGAGGCAGTGGTGACAATGGATGGTGTAACGACTCATTGTCAGGAACAACGACTCGTTGTTACCAGTCATTGGAAGGACTGAACTTAGGATGATGGGGAACTAAAGGGGCATCCCATGATCCGTGTTGAGAAGTGACGACCCGTTGTTTCTAATTGTTTTTTGTGGGTTAAAATTTCCAGCGCTTACAACGGATTGAGACCACGACTCGATGGAAGGCACCACGAGTCGTGGTGAGGCTCGTGGAAGGAAAGTCAGATTTGTCAAGGAGTTGATGACGGTCGATTCAACGACCCGTCGTTTGATGTAATGATTCATCCTGACGAGTCGTGGGAATGACCTGAGATATGTCATGTGGAAGTGGACCAAATGACTTGATACAATGAGTCATGGCACTGAGCAACGACCTACTGGATCGGTCGTTGGTCCGTCCAGAACAGTTTTAAAGGAAATTTTATTATGGGAATTTTCGACTTTTCCATGCTTTTAAACCCTAAACTACGTCATTTTGTGTATTTGTTTGAGTGTTAAGATGGGTTAAGTCCCTAATGCATACCCATTCTCGTTCAAGAGCTTTAAAGAGATTTTTGGGAGGTTCATGGTCTTCTTCCCCAAGTTTCCATCAATTTCTTTATGGGTATTCAAGGATCTTCGAAATCAATCCATTCCCAAGTATGTAGGGTTTTAGAATGGGTGAAATCCTTTCAAACCCATGCCCAAATTTTGATTTAAATAATGAATTCTCCTATTCGAGTCTATGGGGTTTTACCCAAATGCATGAAAATGTGATTTCTCTTTATGGGTATGATTTAATTGTGTTTTAATTATTGAATTATTAATGATGGGCAGGTTTTATATTATTTTCTTTAAATCATGTTTCAAGCTTTTTAAATCTAAAATGCCCATTTGATGAAGTGTCATGAAAGTTATGATTTATGATGAATATGCAATATTTTGAATTTATTGATGACGGGAAAAGAATGAATTCAAGTTCCCCATATGTATGAGCATATTTTGAAAGAATTGAATATGATTTATCAATTTATGATGTTGGCTAATGAAAAGGGCCTATGATTCTTGGATAAGAATGTTTAAAGGGGATCAATGATTATAAATTTTATATTTTAGCCAATGAATCTTAATGCATGATCTTATTGATTTACGTATGAGCCTATATGCATGTTTTAGGGAGCCGTGTCTAGCACCGAACAGCCCATCGTTTAGAGGACTATGCCGGTATCTCATAACCACGTGCCACCGTGGGTTTCTAAATGATATGATGTATTGACAATGATCCCCTCAAATTTGATATCACGCCTAATGCACGACCCTCACCTGGCAAGCCGGGGTCAGCTCTACCCACTTAAGTGAGATAGTTGGGGCATCATGAATGGCTCTACCATGATGGTGTCGGTTATGATGAGTCCTCCCATTATTCCGCATGTATTATGCATTGTTATGTTTTTGTTATTGGCTCAAGTTATGTTTTTGATGAAGTTTACTTACGATTATGATAATGAATGATTTATGAATAATTTGAAAGTCTTGAGCCTTATGTTTTCTTATGAAATTTATGATATAAACATGATGTCATTCTCTTATGTTTATTTATGAGTTTATTTTACTTTTAACATCCATTTTACTTACCTTGCATTCTCAATGCATTTCACGTACTGATCACATCCTTTCTATGTTATATCATTTCATAATACAAGATCCGGATCGTAGGCTCATCCTCATCCTTAGTCCATCTCATATTACGCTCTCCGCTTATTGGTTAGTCCTCATGTTTCAGGTTAGTTAGAGATGTTGTCCTATCAACCCATCGTATGTAGTTGAGGCTTTCAGAAAAGTATGTAGTACTCAGCGTATGTGTAAGTCTAGTATTTCCTGATGTTATGCTATGGTTATGTCTCCGATATGTTTTATGTTTAGCATTCCGCTTATTTAAATTATATTAGTTGTATGTATGTGCAATGGGTAAACTTGGGGTCCCTCGGGGTCCTTGACCCGTGTCTACGATTCGGGTGTATGTTCGGGTCGTGACAAACTTGGTATCAGAGCAATAGGG
Organism: Datura stramonium; assembly: GCA_018107945.1. NCBI lineage: Eukaryota > Viridiplantae > Streptophyta > Magnoliopsida > Solanales > Solanaceae > Datura > Datura stramonium. The sequence continues at coordinate 4,766 of JACEIK010012173.1, read as the reverse complement.
TTAAAGTGTCCTAGGGTGTCTGAAAGCCGCGTGAAGGAGAGTCTTTTTCATAGGTGTGAAACGCGCCACACCTGTGACGAAGAGGCTACTAGACATTAAGGAAATGTTCCCTTCTTTCATGCTATATGTCATGCGATGAAAAGCCTTTCCATCCTTTAAATTCGTGTTATTCGCGATTGCAGAATTATGAATCCTAGAAGAATGAACTGAAGGAGGAATGGAAATGATGAAGGCCACAGAGGTGGCAATGACCATGGGCATCAGTAAGCCCCACCTATTCAGGAGCCCCAAGCACCAGAGCCAACTGCCCATGTTGAGTTTCGGGTGGCTATTCAGATGTTGGCGCAGGCCTTGACAACTCAGGTCAACCAATTGGCCGTTGCACAGGTCCCACAGAATGGAAATGCAGTGGTGACTCAGATTAGAGACTTCTTGAGGATGAACCCTCCTGAGTTTATGGGATCAAAGGTGGACGAGGATCCACATGAGTTCATTGAAGGGACCATGAAGGTCACTCAAGTTATGGGGGTGACAAATGGGGAATATGTTGACTTGGCCTCTTATCAGCTAAAGGAGGTCGCTCATATTTTGTACAAGCGATGGAAGGACAGTAGGGGAGCGAGAGTGGGACCTATCAGCTGGGATGAGTTCCATATAGCTTTTCTCAACAGGTTCTTCCCTCGGGAGATGAGGGATTTGAAAGCAGCGGAGTTTGTGAACCTCAAGCAGGGAAAGAAGAAAGTGTTGGAGTATCAGAGGAGCACCTTGTTAGAGTATATCTCTCCAGCCTGCGAGAAGTGCGGTAAGAGTCATGTTGGGGAGTGTTTGCTCTGTTCAGATGTTTGCTATGGGTGTGGTAGATTTGGGCACATGCACTGAGCGTGCCTATATGCTAAATAGGGCGATGATAGGGGTCTTGCACAGGCCACCAGGATAGCAGCAGCTCTAGCCCATTCTGCTTTGTAGGGAGCATCGACTAGTGGAGGTGGTGGACTATGCCAAAACTGATTCTATGTCCCAAACCTTGTCAGAACCGTTTTCAGTTTTGACCCCTGTTGGTGATTCAGTCATAGCTAGACGAGTATATAGAGAATGCCCAATCACTGTGTTGCATAAGGTTACCTCTACAGACCTTGTAGACATAGCCATGACTGACTTTGATGATATTCTTGGCATGGATTGGTTGTTCGCATGTTATGCTTCGATTAATTGTAGGAACCGTATGGTGGAATTTCATTTTCCGAGTGAGTTAGTGTTGGAGTGGAAGGGTAGTTCGGCGGTACCAACAGGTCGATTTATTTCCTATCTTAAGGCCAGGAAGATTATTTGTAAGGGATGCATGTATCATCTAGTTAGGGTTAAGGATTTTAAGTTTGAGACCCCGACTATTCAATCAGTTCTAGTGGTGTGAGTATCCGGATGTTTATCCCGATGATTTTCCAAGTGTTCCTCCTGAGAGGGAAATTGACTTTGGCATTAATCTCTTACACGATACACAGCCTATCTCTATTCCGCCCTACTGGATGGCTCCAGCCGAGCTAAATGAATTGAAGGATTAGTTAAAGGATCTGTTGGATAAAGGCTTCATTAGACCGAGCCAGTCTCGATGGGGTGCATTAGTTCTATTTGTTTAAAAGAATGAAGGTTCTCTTCGTATGTGCATTGACTATCGATAGTTGAAAAAGGTCACTATCAAGAACAGGTACCCCTTACCTAGGATTGATGATTTTTTTGACCAGCTTCTGGGTGCAAAAAGTTTTTCGAAGATAGACCTCAGGTCCGGGTACCATCAGCTCTGAGTTCGAGAGAGTGATATTCCGAAGACAGCCTTTAGGACACGGTATGGCCATTATGAGTTTGTGGTTATGTCTTTTGGACTAACAAATGCTCCTACAACTTTTATGGAGTTGATGAACTGGGTGTTCAAACCATATCTAGATATGTTCGTGATCGTGATCGTCGATGACATTCTTATATACTCTAGGAGCAAGGAGGAGCATGCCACTCATTTTAGAATAGTGCTGCAAACCCTCAAGGATCGTCAGTTGTATGCAAAGTTTAGCAAGTGTGAATTTTGGCTAAACTCAGTGGCATTTATAGGCCATGTGGTATCAAGCGAATGCATAAGGGTAGATTCCCAGAAGAGCTAGGCGGTGAAGAATAGGCCTAGACCAGTGAATCCTTCAGAAATTCAGAGTATCTTGGGCTTAGCAGACTACTAACAAAGATTTATTGAGGGATTTTCATCAATTTCATCCCCATTGACTAGGTTGACTCAGAAAAAGGTGATGTCCCAATGGTCAGATGCTTGTGAGAAAAGCTTCAAAGAATTGAAGACCCGACTCACTTTAGCACTAGTGTTAACATTACCCGAGGGTACTAATGGCTTTGTAGTATATTGTGATGCTTCGAGAGTCAGAATGGGATGTGTGTTGTCGTTACAGGCCTCCCTCGTACTCGCCGACACTATGACTCCAATTGGCGGCACAAAGGATAACTAAGGCGGCACACTTCCTACAGGTCAAGATCACGGATTCAGTGGATGATTATGCCAAGTTGTATATTTGGTAGTTGGTTCGACTTCATGGAGTTCCCTTCTCTATCATTTCAAACCGAGGTACTCAGTTTACCTCTCAGTTTTGGAAGTCTTTTCAGAAGGGACTTGGGATGCAAGTTAAGCTCAGTACAGCCTTCCATCTACAAACAGACGGCCAGGCAGAACGAACCATTCAGACCCTCGAGGATATGTTGAGGGCATGTGATATGGATTTCAAAGGTATTTGGGATGATCATTTTCCCTTGATCGAGTTTTCCTATAATAACAGTTATCACTCTAGTATCCAGATGGCACCTTCGAGACTCTTTATGGGCGAAGGTGTATATTTTCAATCGGTTGGTTTGAGGTTGGTGAGGCAGCTCTGATAGGGCCAGATTCGGTTCATGAGGCCATGGTAAAGGTCCAGTTTATAAGGAACCGGTTAAAAGCCGCTCAAAGTCGTTAGAACTCATATGCCAATTTGAGGAGAAGAGATTTGGAGTTTGAGGTGGACGATTGGGCATTTCTAAAGGTATCTCCCATGAAGGAAGTCATGCGGTTTGGGAAGAAGGAAGAAGGGGAAACTCAGTCCCCACTATGTTGGCCCCTACAGGGTTGTGAGGAGTTTTGTTAATGTTGCATATGAGTTGGACTTTCCTTCGGAGTTATATTTAGTTCATCCCGTGTTTCATGTATCTCTCATGAAAAAGTGCTTGGGTGATCCAGCTTTAGTAGTCCCGGTAGACAGCGTTGGTGTAGGGATAGCCTCAGATATGAAGAAATTCTGGTGAGAATCTTAGATCGCCAAGTCCGTATGCTAAGGAAAAAAGAAGTAGCTTCAGTTAAAGTATTGTAGAGAAATCAACATGTTGAGGGAGCTACGTGGGAAGTCGAAGCGGATATGATGGATAAATACCCACAATTGTTCTCTACCGGCTCAGTTTTGACTTGAGGTACTAGTATTTTTCCTATGAATTTATATAGTTTTTATGTTTAGTCATGTGTACAAGTTTCTTTTATGTGTATGAATGTGTATGTGGAGTATGAGATCAATTTAGCTATGTGGTTCTATTCAGAGGTAGTCATTCCATGAAAATTTTGATTAAAATAAGCAGTACATGGCTATGATAGTTTGCTGCTTGTTTCCTACATTCAAGGACGAATGTTTCCAAGGAGGAGATATTGTAACACCCAAGGAATGCCTAAGAGTAGACCCAGGGGTTGAATTTTAAAGGTGTAGAAAACTGGAAAAACATCACAGGACGGGCGACTCAATGACTCGTGGTTGGATATCACGAGTCGTCATAAGCTGTCGTGGTATGGTAGTTCAGGGAGGCAGTGGTGACAATAAATGGTGTAACGACTCGTTGTCAGGAACAACGAGTCGTTGTTACCAGTCATTGGAAGGACTGAACTTAGGCTAATGGGGAACCCACAGGGCATCCCATGATCCGTGGTGAGAAGTGACGACCCATTTTTTCACATCGTTGTTTGTGGTTGAAATTTCCAGTTCTTACAACAGATTGAGACCACGACTCTTTAGAAGGCACCACGAGTTGTGGTGAGGCTAGTGGAAAGGAAAGTCAGATTGGTCAAGGAGTTGACGACGGTCGATTCAACGAACCATTGTTTGATGTAACGAATCATCTTGACGAGTCATGGGAAGGACCTGAGATATTTCATGAGGTAGTGGACCCAACAACTCGATACCATGAGTCGTGGCATCGAGCAACGACCCGTTGGATCGGTCATTGGTCTGTCCAGAGCAGTTTTCAGAGAAATTTTGTTAAGGGCATTTTTGACTTTTTCATGCTTTGAGACCCTAAACTACGTCATTTTATGTATTTTTTTCTAAGTGTATTAAGATGGGTTAAGTCCCTAATGCATACCCATTCCCATGCAAGAGATTTAAAGAGATATTTGGGAGGTTCAAAGTCTTCTTCCCCAGGTTTCCATTAATTTCATTGTGGGTATTCAAGGAACTTCAAAATCAATCCAATCCCAGGTATGTAGGGTTTTAGAATGGGTGAAATCCTTTCACACCCATGCCCAAATTTTGATTTAAATAATGACTTCTTCAATTCAAGTTTATGGGGTTTTACCCAAATGCATGAAAATGTGATTTCTCTGTATGGGTATGATTTAATTGAGTTTTAATTATTGAATTATGAATGATGGGCAGGTTTTATATTATTTTCTTTAAATCATGTTTCAATCTTTTTAAATCTAA
>JACEIK010012172.1:0-31994 GCA_018107945.1 Datura stramonium | reverse complement strand
TTGTTTCATCACAGGCAAAAATTTTGCATTTTTCCAACTTATTATAAATTGAACCCTTAGCTTCTAAATTCATTATCATGAAAATATTTTGGGAAAGCGGGAGGAGCGAAGGGAGAAGCGAAGAACTTCACCTAGGATTCATTATTTTTCATTTTCTTTTAATTACTCTTGTAAGTACATTACTTTAATTATGTTTTTGAGTAATTGTACGAACATGAGTGGATAAAACCCTGCCTCTAAGGTTGAGGCCATATGATATGAATGTAAATGCATGAATTCATCTTTAGTTTGAGTTGTTAGTTGTTGTTTTGTCTTACATTCTTCATTATTGTTGTTTTTATGCTTGATCACCATGAAAACAAACTCGTTAAGCTTAGGTAAATGCTCGAAGGAGTAACCCTAGGTTATAACACAAGAATGTAGGGAGCAAGTTCTTGTCTTTCCGATATGATTTGCGGTTAGGATAGAAACTATATCTAATTTTTCCTTGCTTAGTTAATAAACGGGATGATAGGCTAGACACCGGCTTAGAATTTTCACATCGTAGCTCATAGAAGTAGTTGTGAAGCTATATTGGTTAAATGATTAGAGCATGAAAGTCACATAATCAAAGGATATAAACCACAGCCAAGCCACATTCGTAGTTGAGTGCTCACGAACAGGGTGTCACATCTCCGTCGATGATGTGTAGGTGTGAGACTAGTTTGTTGTGCTTAGAGGCTCGAGAGACCATAGACACGCATTTTAACTATGTGAACATCGTAAGTTTTCATACTCGAACCATTAAAAATTGTAGTATCGCATAATTATCGAGCATTGACTCCTAGTTGCTTCTCGTATTGTTGTTCGATTGTTTTGCTTGATCACCTTTAGATTTAATTAGAATTTTCCAAAACTACAAAATCAACACTTGTGAAGGTTACTTGAAATTTGAACTTGAATATTCATTGAAGTAGTCAGTCCACTATGGGTTTGACATCAGAGCTCTTAAAAGTCCTTGTATTACTTGTCTGACTAGCATGCATGGCGTATTACCTTTGGGGCGCAGAGCAATAACATAAAACTCAGCTCTTTTTGACGATAAATTTTTTTATTAATTTATTTAATTAATAATTATATGTACGAGTTTTATTCCTTATTGAGTTAATGATTATCAACATTTAATTAATTTAGTTAATGGTTAATCATAAGTTCTACTTGAGGTTTGACATTTGAGTTTTAAAATCACTATATTGTTTATATGACCCACGACATTTGAGTGTGTGTTCGGGGAGAAAAAAACTCCAACTAGATGCGCGGATCTATTAAAAGTCGATAGGGTATCACGCCACCTAGATTCTAGTTTAAATGATGAGTTTTCCATTCTTTTTGAATACCTTTTCCTGACACACTTTTAACAAATTCATTAATTATAATACCAAACATAAACACACAAATTAAAATATTTAAATAATCTTTAAAAAATATTGACTACTTTTTTTGTCTATTGTTTATTTGGCAAAGCTCAATAAGTTACAAAACATAAAATAACATAAGTTTCTTCTTTCTAAAAGTCTTCTTTGCAAGTTTTGTTGCGTCATGTTAGCCATAATAATTTTAATTTATATGTTTAATCAATTTATTTATATAAATTGGAAAGATGAATATTTCAAATTAAAAAATTTAAGTTGACATCTTCTCCCATCTTATGTGAAGTAGAAGATTATTTTCGATAGAACCTTGGCTCAAGGAAGCGTTTTAGAATCGGATTTGAAAAAGCAATGATGACAACAAATGTGGAAAACAAAAATATTGTAAAGTAAAAATAGTATAATAGCAAAGGAAATACCAAAATAATGTTTAATAACAATGACAAGGAGAAGAGAGTAAATGAGATCGTTTTCAATTAAAGGTGGTTAGGGAATAGAATATCCAACCACTAAACTTATACATTTTTAAAAATGTGCGGAGTTTAATACAACAACAACGCTGAAAACTACATGATGCATTTGGCCACCCTAAGCCTTTGCATTCCAAGTTGCAATCCTCACGTGTAAACTCGGGCGTGCATTTCTTAAAGTAGTATGGCCTATCTTCATTTGGCACCTAATACATACACACAAATTTTTATTTATAATTAAAAAATATAAGCTAAAACACAAAAGTAAAAGTATAAGTATTTATGAATTGCCAAGAGGATTTGATCGTGAAAATGGAACAACTAAGAGAAGGAAGACCATTAAAAACTTGGAAAACTCCATTTGAGGCTTATAGTCTTCCCTGATTGCTATATGCTTAGAGTATAAACTTAGTACCAAATATAAATAATATAGCTATTTATAAGGAATTAAATAAGTAGATAAACATAATCTTTTTGTATAAAAAGAAGGGCATTTAATATTTTGGGATTGAAGCAATCTTAAAAAATATACGGTAATTTGATAGGGAATAGCGACTTGAATCCTTTTAATAAGAGGAAGGTAGTAAGGTTTGATTTCTTGGATGGTTATTTCATATTTCCTTTATTTTATTTTATTTGAATTTTGTATTAAAAATAATTTTTCTACTTCTTTAATTTTACTTTAAGGAAATTTAATATTATTCTAAATAGTAACCTTTACATTAAATAACTTGACACGATCCAAAATGTGTGGGTCGTGCGGCACTACCTCTCGACTCTAGCTTAATAGGAGAATATTTTTTTTAAAACAACATACAAAATTATCAAAAATTTCTTGTTATCTTTATAAGCGATCCCAGCGTTTACATTTACAATAAAAACCCAATAATGTCTTGGACTCCCAAGATCTAGTCTAGACATGTACAAGACTCTAGTAAATGACAAATAAAATGATACAACTTTGCACAACGGAGAATGTGAAAACTAATGCTGAGTATCACCTCGTCAACCATGAAACTATAAATCACCTACTACAACCTACACCCAAAAGGTGTAGCAAGATGAATATCGTACACTACTCATCTTGGTAGGCATCATCGGCCAACTAAGGTTAGTTCTTGCAATAGTATATAATTATCATGAAATCAATTAACCTTTACTAGTCACAACAAACACACCCATAAGCTAAGTCTAAATCCAAATTTAAATCCTCATTTAGATACACAATTACACCTATATGTGTACATACGTGTACATGCATTAAAATTTTCTCAACTCAACATAACAATCAATTCATCAACTTTTCAATCCCTACACTATTGTCGTCGTCTAACTGTGCGGTGAGTGACATAGCTCATGATCTCGCGGTCGTAGAGACATAACCGTGTAACGACCTTCTTAAGTAGTATCTCGGCATTCTTTGGCACTTCTCTTTTGAGCGTCCTTTTTAGTCATACTATTCATTAAACTCTTTTATGAGACATTTCTACTATCTTGGAATTATCTTTTATTTCGCCATTTGTTAACCTTTTGTAGCCCATACAATCATTATTTCAGCTCTACCACTATTAGTGAAACTATTTTCCTTATTCAAGCTAATTCAACATGGCATTATAGACGCACTTGCCCCTTACAGGACCAATACCATAACCAACCTAGCTCAATTATACTAGTCTCAACCAAATTCAGATGATCCCCACATATTACGTGTAACAACATAAATATACTTTTATCAACTGTTATCAAGTGACACGGTTAAACAATCAACAATAAACAAATAAGTCTTTGTGAGCCATGTCCACTTAGGAATATGAACATAAGTATATATTGGTACTTCCTAGAAAATTCACTTGTATGTGTTTACACGACATCGACATATCTTACCTCGTATTACATATTTCATATTCTACCGAATCATGTTGGTATATCAAGTATCACATACGTATGTTGTACACATGCTAGAGGGTCTTTATGCCCTTCTAGTCATGACTGTAGGGGTTCCAGAAATTCATGTATTGTACCGTATTTACGCTCCCACTTATTTCATTTGGTCTCCACCTCGGACACAATTTATTCATATCCCACACTTCTCGCCCCCATGCTCACCTCGCCTGAGCCACTCATATCCCAAGTATTCATACACATACTCAATCACACACTCATTTGCTCAAATTAGGATGTCCCTGAGACCACGAGACTCTCATCTCAAAAAAAGGAGGCTTGCTCATCCATGTCACCACATCTCACCGTACGCATTGGTTATTGCAATAACACTTTCAGTTCATGAATAATATTCACAATTAATCAATTAAAAGTTCATTCAAGAAACATGGATTATACAACCATACTTTATATCACCATCATGTACATTTAGAAGACGTTCAAGAATATTTGTTGATTATTTTTAATTCATAAGACATTAGTCACAATCCAATTCCCATAATTCCACGTTATAATTAAATGTATGTACAAAAAAATTAGATATATGCCTATAAGACACATCAGGTACCTAAATACATTTATACTTATATTTGTACAACTACATAGTGATCCTTTCAATTAATTACTAATTCAACCTTTCAAGACTTCACCATTCATGGACGGTTTTTACATTAACTAATAACCCCTTATCATGCCACACACTATATTTATATTCCCTGTATTCATGAATTCAACAATTTTTCACTACTATCCCATGCTAGTGCCTATCCTTCCTCTTATAACAAATGGAAATAACATTCAAGAACATGTAGTCAAGAAGATACAATCAAGAATATATAGTTGAGAAGATATATTCAAGAATATCGGTCAAGAAACCCTAACCGAGCATATACTATTCAAGAGTACACCTTTAAAACCTACCCTAAAGAACATATCCACGTTCACTAGTTGTAGTCGGGGTTCCTTACCTCTTTATCTTCTTATTATTTAGATTACCTCCCAGGCTACTTCACGATATTACATAGTAATTATCATGTGTATACATCTACACACCCATTAATTGCATATGAATTATGCATGTATACGAGTCTCAACCAAGTCTAACTCAAAAATGAGCCATAAACTTACACGGGAGCCAATTTCTTTGCCAAAAGAAGCAATGGAGTTCCATTTTTGCTTGGTCTGAAGTATTTTCTTGATGAATTCTATACGGGAAGGATAGTGGAGTCTTGCCTTCTCACAACCACCTATTCTTTTCCCTAGTAGGATGTAAACTTTGTTCGCAGGGTATTTAATTACTATTCCTTGTTACAAAAGGATCTAGATTTTAAAATGGAAAAAAAATGGAATTCTAGTCGTCTTTAGCTACAGCGATGTTTGCTCAGTTGCGGTGGTCACTTAATGGAGACATGGTTCCCATAAAGTAGTAGTTATATCACTTAGGGCTGACAAATAATTTTAATTCCCCCTTTAAATAATACCCATTGCTTCTTCTTACCGAAAATAGAAGCGAGAGCTTATTAAAAAGTGTTTCAATTCCACAAATCAATGTTATTAAGGTACTATAACGATCCCGGATAGAGGTATTTTATATCTCCCTCAAAAATTCATTATACTTGACCCTTATACTAAAAATTATATATTTTATTTTACTTATCCATTTTGGAAAATCCAAGATAAATGTTATTCCTTTTTTTCAATATGAAAGCTTATCATCAAATAACTAGATAAAAGTACTGATCAAATTTAAATTTTCAAATCATAATTAATCAATCCATTCTTAGCTCAATCTACGCTAATCTATGATCCCATAATCAAGCTTTGAAGAAGGATGTACCGATAGAGTGACTAAAAAGAATGTAATATGATGCACTATGAAAGTTAGTTATCAATTCAACTATGTTGGTACCACAGCAAAGTAAATACGTTGTTGTTGTATTTGTCTAACTCAAATAGTGCATTTAAATATGTATTACATAAACATGATATGTCCGGAAGGAAAAAAAGGGCAATCTACTATTTAACAAAGAAGTTCACACCATATGAGACTCGTTTACCCTCCTATAAAGGACTTGTTATGGTTTCTTGGATTGCCTAGAAATTGAAACATTTCTTGTTAGTATATACTAAAAAGCCTCGTATCGAGAATGGATCCACGGAAATACATCTCTAGAAGCCGATATCGTGGGAAATTGGTAAAATGAAAATTCTACTCATTGGAGTTTGAGATAGTCTATGAGAAAAGGCAATTAGGAAATCTTTAGTTTATAATCTTGCGGAGAACCCGAGGTTGATGAAGAGGTTTTTTCATAGGAGAAGACATTTGTGAGAATATTACCTCGGTTGGAGAGTAGTTTTTGGAGTTGCTTGAATTTCAAGGTTACGAATTGGAGTTGTAGTAGTGTCAAAATTTGGACGGTGTTACTGTAACAACAAAATTTTAATTCTCGTGCACCAGTATAGCATTTTCAAGTAGTGTTCAATCGATTACATATTAATCAATATTTGATTGATTTGTCTAGGATATATCTCAGCATTTAGTTAGCTCTTGGTATGAATGTTTAGGAATTTACATCCAGAGACAACAAATCCGAAGTGATGTTACGTGTATTTACACATATTTAGTAATATTGTATGAACTTTTTTGTACCTCATTATAATTTAACTGTATCATGAAAAAATACATTTTAATTGTCTTAATTAAAATTCAATTGACTAATTTGGGGTATTTATGCAAATATAGAGTATTATTGGGCAAAATTGCACAAGAATGGAACAAGAATGGAAAGAAAAGTGGCTAAGTATGGATGAAGTTCAAATTTTGTGTCCCACCACCCATCGTAGTGAGATTCGATTATATTGGGAGGCATGACACGGTGAATATGAAACCTCAAAATTTTTTATGAAGTCTTGGAAACAAGAAGTGACGGAAGTGGTGCCCATTACGGTGGCATTCGAGTGTAATGAATAACGCCTGCGTGATGGAACGAGCATTGGTTGAATTTTCTAAGTCCAAAATTATGAAGAAGTTAGTGTGACCCGGTGATATGATGCTCTGGCGGCATGCCGCAATGAAAGAGGAGACGAAAGGAAAGAATTGGCTAAGGCACAAGGGAAGCACGACGGTGCGCCCACGGTGCGATGCGGTAAGATTCATTGCGATGGGGCGACATGGTGGTTGTCCTACATCTATTTTGACAAAATCAAGTTTGAGCGAGAGAAGTTGTCGGAGAGTTTTACCACCTCTTTAAATAGACACAAAGGTTTTTTTTGTGGACGTTGGACAATTTGCAAGATTATCGCACTAGGAGCATCTTGAAGATACATAATCTTTTGGTTCTTACATCTTTTAACTTTATTTAGATGTTTGTATGAATATTAACTATCATTTGATTGTTGCTATTATCATGATCGATTAATATCCTTGTTTGGGGTTATGTTATTGGCATAGTTATTTATTGTAAGAACTTGATTGCTTGTTAAGATACTTATCTTTATGTAACGGCTCGTGTGGTTCTTTACTAAATTTTGATCTAAATTGTTTTGTTGTTTTATGACCAATAGAACATATCTTTAAACCCAAGGTGAGACTCAAAAGTGGATCCTAGAGAATGCAATAAGATTGAGTAGAGCATGATCTTTTCCCCACACGAATCATTGATTTGGAAGGAACAAGCATTGGTTGAGACTTTTCCTAAGTCAAAACCATGAATAACTTAGTCCTAATGCGGTGCTATCGAGTGCACTAAGAAGCACGCTGTAGTGGGAAGGAACCAAAGTCAACAGTTGGATAAGGCATAAGGAAGCATGACAACGCGTTGTAGTGCATAATGCGGTAAGATTCACTACTATGGGTGGCACAACATAGTGAAAGTTGTTGAACGTCTATTTTAGAATTGTTAACACAAAGTTTCTTGAGAGAAGTTATGCGATGGTTTTAGCACCTATATAAATAGACTTCAAGGTCATTTTTAGAAGAGATTGGACAATTTTGGGATATTTTCACACTAGGATCACATCGAAGCCACATAATTTGCTTGTTCCTACTTCTTTTAACTTTTTTTTAGACTTTTACATTGATATTAACTATCCATTGATTATTGCTATGGACATGAGCGGCTAATACCCTTGTTATGAGTTATGATAATTGCATGATTGTTATTGTATGAATTTGATTTAACTTGTTATTATATTTAGCGTTGTCTTGAACTTGTGTGGTTATTTACTCAATTTGTCTAAATTGTTTTGTTGTTTAACGACTAATATAATATATCATTGAACCCTTGATGTGATTCAAGAGGGTAACCTAGGGAATGCAATAAGCTAGATTAATTGCATGATCTTTTTCACTGCATAGGGGTGTTTGCAATTAGGATAGAGATATACCTCATCTCTTTGACTAGTTAATGCAAGAAAAATTATAAGAGTGCCACATTTATGATCAAGTGGTAGGCTGAAAACAGAGCGAGAGCATGGATCGGAGGGCTTCACGGCTAGGCCAGTTGTGTCACGCCCCAAGCCTACTGGCCCAGACGTAACATGGTGCCGACCCACGGTGACCTCAAGTCAACCCCTGGTCTATCATACACTAACATCACGAGTAAACATGCACAAACGGAACTTATAAATAACTTGACTTTATCAGTTTGAGAAAACATAAAAAGAAAAAGCTGAAAGTAATTTATATATATCACAATTCAATTACGAAAGACAAGTCTGATGCGAAAGCCAACTGCGGGGATTCTTTGAGGATGAGTCCCATGACTAACTCCTAGTCTAAACTGAAAACCATAACTAAATTAAATAAATAAACAATGCCCTTGAATGATGAGGACTCACTACGATGCTGCTAAAATGGAATGCTCACGAAATGGAAGTAACTATGTTTGTCTTGAACTTGAGAACTGTGTTTGTATCATGAAACAATACAACATGAAAGTATGCATCAATGCCTTTGAATGTCTTACGAGTAAAGTGGGAGAGACATACTTAAAAATAAAGTGCAGGCTGAAATGACACGCCATGACAAATGGCGGGCGAATGATATAGTACGAAATGGTCCAAAACTGACCATCGATGGTCAAAGACATGCCTAAAGTTTCAAACATATAATGCGGGAATCTTTGTGCGGCGAAGCACACTTGATACATTCTTGGGTGCAGTGCAGTAGTGGGAGTACATAGCAGATGGCCAACACGAGAGATAAACGTGGAGTCAGATGTATAAACCCAGCCGTACAGGACCCAATATACCTTTCCAGGGTATAAAGGCATGGTAGGTGATCACAAAAATATCTAGGGCCAATCAGGGACAAACTAATACGAAAACCTATGCGCAGCGTAGTTTTAGGAACACAGTCTTGACTTTGGAACCCGGCAGCTGGAGTGCTAAGTTTTACTCGCATTGGAAAACCTAAAGCTTTGTACTACTAATCAAATAGCTCAAAGCCAGGGCCCATGACTGCTGAGGACGAATAACTACATTGAGGAAGAGTAATAATAGGATGAAATTGTAAGCTGGGTTCCTAGGACCGGTCAGTACACTTATCTAGAGAAGCGTAATGCATCTATAGAACAACTAATAAACTGAATTGGGTCTGGGGCTGAGTCAGGCTATAAATGAATGTCATGACCTGTGGACCAATTAGCGAAATCTGAGATTTGAGTGTATTGGGCGGGAGGCAACACTAACTCAAATAAACTAGACTCAAGCGATTGGTTAACATTTTAGAAGATTCTGAAGAGACTCACATTCTAAGCGATGCGAACTACTAGCATCTAAAAGAGAACTCAACTTATCACAACAATAAGGAATTTCATAATATGAAAATTTCAAGAATTCCTAAGAATTTCATTCATGGGGCTAATGTCATTCTCATTAATGGAATATACTACTCCACATATATATAATATAGGAAATTCTAGAAAATTCAATGCCCCATAGCATTTCTTCATTCACTAGAGGAAAAATTTAATAAAAAATTTATAACTCAAAAGTTAAGGCTTAGATTAACTTATGTATAAACGACAATTTTATAAGGAATTTAAGGGGATCATATCCAACGATGTACATGAACATGGTTCTAAATGAAATCACTTGAAAATATCAGAAGCCTTTTCATACGAAAAAACTCGGGGCTTAAAACTTATAGAAGTGAGGAGGACTTTGGGATGCGGAAGGACAATCCCTTGCCTAAACCCCACATACATAACTTAAATTTCTCCAGATGAAGAAGTTTTAATGATAAGTTGGTGAGAACCACACAGACTTCGGCTTGAGAGTTTTTGAGAGGGGCACCATCTTTTCTTGAGAGCGAGGCGAGGGAATGAGGAATGGACGGCTTTTCCCCACTAAAGTTTAAGCTGGTGCTTAACCGACGTAGTTTATTGCTTGGGGAGAGTAGGAAATTACTAAGTAGCCCTTAGAGATTCGCTAGGAAAGCGCCAGGGTGTCCTAACGGGTGACTGTGACTCGTTACAGAGTCCCAGCTAATTCGTTGGGTCCTTAGTCAAGTTCACTGGAAAAATTCTATCGACTCTGATGAGCACATGCGAGTCATCATGGTAGGAATGACTCGTCGTGTCGTCCCATCAGGGTACGTGGTAAGAACATTGGGAAAGTTGGAAAAGAAGGACACGATGAGTCATTACTTGATGAGCTGCGTGGTGACCTTCCATCGAGTACACTATAAATTCCTCAAATTTCGAACTTCGGCTTAGCAACGGTGACTTAACTGAGTAAGTGGGTAGAAATAATGACTCGTGGGATCATTTGTTAAGAAAAGTGGATATATCGCGGCATTCTTCAAGCGGTTGACACGGCGAGTCGTTGGGTCTCTGCGACTTGTCGGGTTGATAGTTTTGCAGCCTTTCTCTGATTTTTAGATTTTCGATTTCACGTCCTAGTGTATTAATTTTGAGCTTTTGGGGCATTACAATATCTCCCCTTGAAACATTCGTCCACAATTTTAAACTCATAGAAACCATAAAATAACAATCAACACATTCAAATATTGCTCATTCAACTTCAAAAGCAGTAGAAATGACTATCTCATTTCGAGAGAATATAAGCAAGGCTGAATTTTGTTTTTCATAACCGACCAAGTCGAAGAAAATTTAGATACATGAAGCCAGATTCAAAATAAATTAGGGTCTTAAACAAAATTCACATATCAAGCGCAGCAGAGTCGGTAGAGGAATAAGTGTGGGTATTTGGCCCTCATATACGCCGGCCTCGCACGTAGCTCCTTCAAATTATTGATTCCTCCATAAAACCTTGGTAGAACTATTTCCTTATTCATCAATCTATAGACCTATCGGTCTAGGATTTTGAATGGTACCTCCTCATAAACTGAAGCTATCCTTGACGCCACATTATCCAATGGCACCAAGAGGTTAGATCTCAGATACACTTCTTCAAAAGTGATACATGGAAAATTGAATGTACAGCTTTGCTAGTTACGAAGGTAACTCCTGCTCATAGGCTACCTTGCCACGTCGCCTATAAATTCTATGAGTCCCATATACCTAGGGTGAGTTTTGCTTCTTTCACCTCATCACCCCTTTCATGGGGCGAAATTTCAGGTACACCAAATCATCAAGCTGAGACCCCCAACTCTCTTCTCAGCACATCGGCATAAGATTTAAAGGCGGCTGCAGGTTGTTTTTAGCCTTTCTCGGATGGGCTGAACTTTCGTATTGCCTCATCAGGCAGGTAAACTATCAAAGTAGCTTCCATGACTTCCAAACCATCTTATAGGAGATCCTACACCTCCTGCCATACAGCCTCAAACGGAATTGTCAGATGCTAGAATGGTAATTTATTTGTTGTACACAAATTCGATAAGAGGCATATGGTCATCCCAATTACCCTTAAAATCTATTGCGCACGCTCTTAAAATATCCTCTTGAGTACGAGACCAGTGCCTTTCGGCTTGCCCATCTATTATGCATGGGTGAAAAAAAGATGTACTAAGCTTGACACGGGTGCCAAGTCCTGCAGAAAGACTTCCCGAAATGGGAGGTGAACTAGAGTACCCTATTAAATAATAGCCAATGGCACCTCAAAAGAGTCTAACTTGACTCAGGGGCTCAAGTTTAGCATAATCCTCGGCTACAGAATCCCATGGTTCATTTGGAAAGTGGTGAATTGGTTATCAGATCTATTACCACCAAGATTGAGTCATGCGTTAATAGGAGTCACAATAGACATGTAATAAAGTCCATATTTGCCTCTTCCAAAAACACGTGGGTATGCGATATCTTGAGTCATGCCCCGGCCTTTGATATTTCCACATTGACTTCTTTGGCAGTTCGGGCACTTAGCTGCAGTGTGATGTCTCTTTTCATCTTAGTTCCACCGATAAATGTCAGCAGTCGCGGTACATTTTAGTAGCACTAGGGTGAATGGAATACCTTGGTGTGTGCCTCGGCCAAAATATGTTGTCTCAACTCAGCGATATCAGCACACACAACCTTCTACGTAGCGGAGCACTCCATCTCCCCTTTGGAAGAAAGCCTTAACTTCTTTTTTTTTTTTTTTTTTTTTTTTTTTTTTTTAAATTGCTTCCTTGAGTTTAAGTAGAACTTGATCTTCATCTTGTACGGAGCTTCAACTACCAAAGATGAACTTGACCCACTTTTTACCTCTTGCTCCACAGCAATTTGAGTCTACTAGGCGCACCCCTAAGCGGCTAGTACGCAGACATACTTTACTAACTCAGTTTTCCTCCCTCAAAGAAAGTGAGCTACACTTCCCGCCCGATCAATGCATAGGCGTCGACCACCCACATTAGCCACTTGCCGGTGATCTAAGCACACACTCATGTCATAATATTTCAGGAGCTCCAACCACCTTCTCTCGGAGGTTCGAGGTCCTTGGTTGAACAAATGCCAACTCTTGCGATTTGTGAACACATCCACGTGAGCTTCCTATATGTAGTCTCTCCATATTTTTAACGCGAATACCACTCACTGTAACTCCAAGTCATGAGTTGGATAATTCTTCTCATGGACTTTGAGCTGCACGGAGGCATAGGTTATCACGTGCCCATTGCATCAAAACGCAGCAAGTCCAACTCTAGAGGCATCAGGCCCACAACTAACCAATATGATCCTTAGGTAAGGTTAACACCGGAGCGGTAGTAGAGTGTCGAGTCTTCAACTCCTGGAAACTCTTCTCACACTCGTCGACCGGAATTTCACCTTACGAGTTAACTTGAGTGAGAGGAGGAAGTACATGGAGGAGAAACCTTCCTGAGCCATCTATAATAACTTGGCCAAGCCCAAAAACTCCTAATTTGTTGAGGAGAGGTAGATGCAGGCCAATCAGCTACTGCTTGCTATCTTATGAGGATCTACTTGCTTATACCTTCACCTAATACCACATGACCCAAGGTCAGAGACATCAACAAAATTCACACTTGAACTTGGCGATCTACGAGAGTCTTTAATGCTAGCCTTAGGTGATTTTCATGCTCTTGCTTTGTTTAGGAGTACCTTTAGAATGTCATCAATAAATCTATGACGGAGCTTTATATCAATGCTGGCAGAAAACCTATTCATCAAATCCTTGAAAATTTGTTGGGGCATTTTAACCCAAAGGACATCACCACAAATTCAAAGTAACCATCACAGAGTTACGAATGTTGTTTCGGTATGTCCACTTTCTCTAACCCTTAATTGATGGTATCGACACGGGGTCGATCTTGGAGAAACAAGCGGCTCTATGAAGTTGGTCGAACAAGTCATCGATTCTAGTTGAGGGATATTTGTTCTTATTGTGACTTTGTTCGGCTAGTGGTGATACATGCACATTAGAGAATTAGTCTATCTTATGCACGAATAGCACTAGAGCACCCCGGATAGATGTTGGAGTGCATTAAAACCATTGTCAAGAAGATCTTTCTTCTCTTTTAATATCTTTAGCTCGGCTAGAGCCGTGCAGCAGAGGGTTGGAGATAGGTTGAGTATCTAGAAGGAGAACCTTCGAAGTCTATTTTCCGCTCGGGGAACTCTGAAGATCCTCGGGGAAATACATGCGGGAACTCGGTAATGATTGGAACTAGCGAATGGTTGGGATCTCGAGTTGGAATCCTTGACCGGACCGAGATGATATAAACATCACTTAGATATGAGTTTACGGGCCTTAAGGATAGGTAATAAGCCTACCTTTAGGCGTTGAGCTTACGACCATTAACATGGGCTCATTAGGAAACTGGAATTTGACAACTCTAGTTTGCAATCCAAGTGAGGCATAACAAGAGTGTAACCAATCCATGCAGAGAATAAGGTCAAGTCGACCATGTCTATCTTTACAAGTTACTGCTGAATGATTTTATTCAAGGCGAGGCCAGGCGGTTTCTATACACCCGGTGGCTCTAACTAACTATGGCCCAGGGTGGAGATTGAGAAGGATTATGGTAGGACCTGCGGGCGTGCCAAGCGGACTAGTATATGGAGTTAAAAATGAAAGAGTAGCTCACGGATCTAGGAGGGCATACTCGTCTAGATGAAAGAGGCGTAACATACTAGTAACTATGTCAGGAGTGAACTTTCTGATCGACAAGAAGAAGGAAACATAGAAGCCGATTAAGGCGTTGACCTGTCATGCACAGAAGGGTTGACCTACTAAGTTGGTCGGCTGTGGAGCTTATGAGGTAGTGGATTGTGATCTTCCTCGCACTGTTTGATGGGCACTCCTAAGCTTGTGTCCAAGGCTGTCCACACCCAAACGGCCCTCTGCGTCCCACTGAAGGCATTCTCTGGGTGATTCTTACCACACTTGGGACAAGTTGGATACTTGTTTCCTATCTAGTGGGCTTGATCTTGAGTGCCATATGACCCGGCTCTTCGATCTGGCGGGACCAAAAAGGTTGAGGTCTTTGCACAGTGATCTTGGGGCCTTTTGTTTTCTGCATTCTTTGCTATGGATGAATGCATACGCGGATCTTTCTGTTGGTGTGAAATCCCTTGGCATGTTCTTGCCCGCTTGTTCTTTGTCTCACTTATCTTTCGGTTTCACGGCCTCGATCTATTGAGCATAAATAATGAATCTGGACAAATCCATGTCTTTGATCGGCCCTTGAGGACCGAATTAGACACTCCATTAATGAACTTGACATGTAGACCTCGGCTCAGCCACTATCTCGGAGCATGCTTTGATAGTCTAGTAAACTCACGAACATACTCCTCCAGCATCTTTGGTTTCCTGTAGTAGGTTCATAAACTCTACCATCATAGCCTCCCTCGGCTCCCGGTGAAAAGAACCTATCCCGGAAAAAATTGTATGAAACTCCTCCTTTCAAAGCTAGGTCTGTTTTTCGGCCTCCCCTCCTTCCACTATCGACAAAACTGGGCTACCCCTTTTTAAGTGTTGGCGACGAGGCCAGCACTCTCGGAGGAGGCGACACCCATGATGCAGGTGATCTTTCGACCTCGACTACTACAAAACCTTGCGGGTCCCTCTCCCACCTTTGTTAGTGAAAGTGCGGGGGTTCATCCGGTGAAATCCAGGGCAGCGGTGTAGACTCACTCGTGGCTACTAGAACCATGTTTGCTTGTTCACTTGATTGGTGATGGTGCGGCGAGCAAGCTGAGATGGCCGCCCTAAATTCGGTGGTAGACAAAGAGTGATCTGAGGCAACTGTCCCGAGTTGGTTGAGCGGGTCTGTTGGCGTTTCCCGACTGCCCGTCCGTTTCCGTCGAGAGGCATTTTTCATGAAAGGAAAAAGGACCGCGATTTAGAAATAAGTCTTTGGAATTGGACTTTAAGGCACGATAAAGAGCATGAACAAAAGGGAATTTTCCTAGTAACATCTCATAGCCGTCTTCATAGGTGTGAAATGCGCTCACACCCGTAGAGCTGACTCTACTCGATATGGCTTTACGGAGTTTCGAGGATACTCTAAACCTAGTGCTACGATACCAAGTTTGTCACGCCTGAGCCACCATCACGGACGTAACACTGCTTGAAGCCCTAGTGACCCAAGAGTAAACCCTTGAGTACATCATAAACTAACATTACGAGTAAACATGCATAGCGAAACTTATAAATAATAGCTTTATCAGTTTGAGAAAATGTAAAAAAATAACTAAAAGTAATGTATATATATATAAATTCAATTAGAAGGAATAGTCTAGTCGAAGAAAACCCTGCGGGGATTCTTCAGGACAAGAATTTGTCAGCTTTCTGAAGTCTAAACAACCATAACTAAATGAAAAGAATAAACAAGGCCCTTGAATGATGAGGACTCACACTCACGATCTGCTTTGGCTTGAATGCAGAAAACGGAAGTAACTATATATGCTTGAACACAGGGGAACCTCTTGGTTGTATCATGAAATGATCTGACATGAAAAGAATGCATTAGTACTTTGAATGTCTTGAGTAAGTGGGAGAGACATACAAAATATAAGTATGAGCTGAAATGACACGCCATGGCTGGAGTAAAGTAAGGCGGGGCGAGGCTATTGATAGAGTACGGAAATGGTGAGCGGCCTTGTTTGATGGTCAAAGACATGCCAAAGTCCTTGACACTAAATGCGAGATCCGTCTTGAACTAAGCTGCTTATTTTGTTCTGGAAATTTGGGCCGGCTAGTGGGAGAGTACATACTTAGATATTTAACCACGTGAGCTAGATGTGGAGTCGATGTATACACCATAGCGGTAGGACCCGATATACCGGCAGGTATAAAGGCATGAATTGGGTGATCAAAAAAATATAAGAGACAATCAGGCCAAATAATACTAAAAACCTCGTTGGCAACGTAGTTTTGGGGAATTTAGGTGCGGCTGGAACCCCGACTCGTTCGGTGCTAAGTTCTACTCCCGAAAAACCCTAGAAGCTATACTACTAAGTGGATAGATCCAGCCCAGGGCCCAGGGACTAGTCGGGGCGGTTAACTTCATGTACCACCGAGCCATATCGGACGATTACGGCAGGTTCTAAGGCGATTAGAGTTGCTTGTCTAGAAGCATCGTAAGCGTCTACGAACAACTAATAAGCTGGGTGGGGTTCGAGGGATGGTTAGAGCTATAACTAAATGTCACTGACCGCCTAATGGACCAATTACTTGGGAAATGCAGATACGATGCGAGAAGGTGGAAGACACCACTAACCTCAAAAATAAATAGGACTCAAACGGATCGGTTGACATTTTCTAAAATGATACGAAAGTCTACATTCTAAATAAAGTACGAACTACTAGTATGTAATAGAGAACTCAAGTTATCACAACGATATGGGAATTTCATAATATATGAAAATTTCCAGAATTAAATTTCATTGTGAGGTTAACGTCATTCTCGTGTGGAATATCTACTCCACATATGTAAATATATAGGAAATTCTAGAAAATTCATCAGTAGCATTCTTCATTCAATAGATAAAAATTATCGCTTAAAATTCATAACTCAAAAGTTAGGCCTTAGATTCACTTATGTATAAACACTTGACAATTTGATAGGAATTTAAGGGGATCATATGTGGTATACATTAACATCGTTTTAAGTGAAATCAACGAAAATAACCACGCAACCTTTTCATACTAGAAAAACTCGGGGCTTAAAGCTGATAGAAGAAATTTAGGAGGACTTTGGGCATGCAAGGGAAAGACAATCCTTGCTAAAACCCCACATCACGACTAAATTTCTCCAGGATAAGCTTGAATAGTGAAGTTGGTGAGGAACCTAGACTTCGCTTGAGAGTTTTGAGAGGAGACTAAATCTTTTCTTGAGCGAGAGTGGGGAATGAGGAATGGACCACTTTCCCCACTAAGCGTCTTAAGCTGGTGCTTAATTGATGTGGTTTAATGCTTGGGAAGTAGGAAATTACTAAGTAGCCCTTAGAGATTCGGCTGAGGAAAAGCTGACCGAGGTGTTCCTAACGGGTGACCTAACGACTCGTTACGGGTCCAATGAGTCGTTGGGTCCTTAGTCAAGTTCACGAGGAAAAATTCTATCAACTCTGACGAGCACATGAAGAGTCATCATGAATGGGAACGACTAGTCATATCGTCGTCGGGTACACTGTAAGAACATTGGAAGAAGTGGAAGCGAAGGAAGCACCCTAGCAGTCATTCTTGTTGATGACGACTGGGATGGCGACCTTCCATCAAGTACTGCGGTAAATTCCTCAAATTTTTGAACTCCATCTTATGACGGGAAACTTAACTGAGTCGTAGGGCTGGCTTGATGACTCGTGAAGTCGTCATTAAGAACACTGAAATATACTCTTGGCATTCTTCAAACGTTTGACTGATGAGTCGTTGGGTCCCTTAACGACTCATCGGGTTGGCTCATTCTGCCACTTTCTACTTGATTTTCTAGATTTTCAAATTACATCCCGAATATTGATTTTGAGCTTGGGATTCTGATTGTCAAGACCCGAGAATGGACCACTATCTCTGCGATATGGACCTAGAACCATGAATAACCTCAAGCTAATCCATGGCACATGCATAGCATATCTTGAACATAAATTATGCAAAGGAATCATAACATAACATAGAATGTTTGACCTAGCAAAGCATAAGTGTAGACAACAAATCAACAACGTTGAACCATCTGCTCATAGTTGTCTGAAAGAACCATACCAAATCATAAGGATGATGAAGCACCACCACGTGAAACTAGCTCTTGACCAAAAAGCGTCAAGAGCATAATGAAAAGCCTGCTGCAAAATTGTCATAGGATCATGAGGACTCTTCAGAAAACCTAAAATGAGACAAAAGGGTATCCCATTATTAGCAATGTAGAGGCGATCTCCAAACCTATATCATGAGAGGAGCGTGTAACTTTGAACGTCTCTTTGGATAATCTTGCATAATATCTAAAATATACTAAGATAAGCAAAAGCATACTGTAATAAGGAGCTGGTTGAAATGTGGTGCAAAGCAAACCATAACATGAAATAAGACAATATATTCAAAATATAAACAAGATGATATAATATATGATTTAATAATATGTGGCTATAATAGCTAAAGTTTTGAAGATAAAATCTTATAATAAAACATGGCACGACATGGTAAAGGAATCATAATCGATCAATACAGATTAATAATAAGATAGGCATGATATCGCAAAAATCATGCATAACCTTGACAAGGTTAAAATGAGGAATAGTAGAGAGACTTCATCCTGCTTAGATACCATCATGAATGAGCACATGATGTCCCAACTGTATCGCTCAAGTAGGGAGGCTGTCCAAACCTTACCAAGAAAAGAACGATAAAGGAATGATATCACTCGTGAGCCCATCGGGCTAGGGGAAATACTCTATGGCGATGCCCCAAACATGAATATATGTAATAACCTAAATTTTCATTAAAGGTAATTTTGTAATTTAATCCTAAAAATAAATAAATAACGGGATTAAGGGTTATAAATATAAAATAGAAGCGGTGTTTAAAATAAAAAGGCCTTGTATGTTTGCTTAGGCGAAACATAAAGACAAAAGCAAAGAAAGAAAATTGGTAGAAGAAAAGAAAAAGGGATAAAAAGAGATGAAAATAGAAGAAATATAGAAATTTTCTACCCAAATATTTTAAGGTAATGATCCTAATATTTTCTTGAGTTTATTACACAATTATAAAAAGTTTATAGAAGTGAAACATGGAGAAATTTTAAAGGTGGGGAAGTTTATCACAGAGTTCTTCAACCCAAATCATCAATTTGAAGGGCAAATGTTATCAGAGTCGATTTTGATTGTGTTAAAATTCTCTCAACGAGAAAAATCGGTGATGAGTCGTAGTTCGGAATTCTACCTATTGACTAGAGTTGACTTTTTTGGTCAAATATTTGATCGTGAATTTGACATTCATTAAAAATTAAAAAATTGTATGTTTGTTAAATTATTTACCATTCTAAACCCATTTTTGGGTAACTTGAGGTGATCCGGAGATCGAGCATAGTTCTAAATTATTGGAAAGTGTACTTGAGTTATGGCTTTGATGTAAGTGAGACTTTAAGCTTTGAATGATTGCTTTTAAAAAGTTGTTTAAAGAATGAGTTTTATCTTCTGGTCCATGTTTGTTGAGGCAGTGTGTGCTTGGAAAATCGGTGGTCTTTTAGGCCCGGTTGCATATATCTTACATTTAAGCACACCAAAACCCTCTTTATTACAATTATTATTTTGGGGATGATATGGGTTTGTGATCCATGAGGTTGGGGCATTGTGTATGTTCCTAGATATCCTTTGGAGTATTATGTATGCTTCTTGATTGTATTGTTGGGCATTGTATGCTTCTAGATAATACTAAGCATTGTGTATGCGGTTACGGAATCGTGGTGTTTAGTAATTTGCTTAGATGTCATTCATGATGAGCCTTTAGTGTAAATTGTGTTGAAATATATAGTACTCTCGATAGTCAATTGTAGAACCTTGTTTAAGATTATATTATCAAAGTGGTGTAGTTTACAGAATACGGTTAAGATTAGATTAATTGCCGATATTTAACTATTGGGTATTATTTTCCCATTTACATTTTCTTTTTTTTCTTCTATGATTCATTCAGAACTTACAGGAAGCTACTTATGCAACCACCCGGATGGAGAGCAAATGAGTTGCTAGTGCCCATGGAAGATGATTAATTTTGTCAAACTAGCGGCCAATCTTGACGAATTATCGGGAGATGAAATACCAAGGTACGTGGGCTAGTAAATGCTTTATAAGGAATTGGGTGCCATTATAATTTTCAAGCCAAAGAAGTTAAACCTTGACTTGAAGAACAAATTGCAACCCCACCAGAAAAGCCATCGGTGGAGGAACCACTAGTTTTGGAGCTGAGGCATTTACCTCCTCACCTTAAGTATGCATTCTTGGGGTAAAGACAATACTTTTGTAGTAATTGTGTAGTTGACTTGGCCAGTTAGAAAAATAAAAAGCTTTGGTCCACAGTATTAAAATGAAACAAAAAGTAATCGGATGGGTATAGGCGACATCATTAGAATCCCTCACAGGTATATGCACTCATAAAAATCTAGCTTGCGCAAAATTTCGTACCAAGCATTGAGCAACGTGAAGCTGAATCCCATAGATGCTAGAAGTAGTGAAAAAGGAGACTATCAAGTGGCTAGAAGCTGGTGTAGTTTACCCCATTGTGGATAGAAAGTGGGTAAGTTCGGTATAGTGTGTTCCAGAAATAGTGGGATCATAGTGGTATCGATGAGGAAAGAATGATACGATACTAACAAGACTAGTCACGGGATGACGTGTATACATGGATTCTGAGAAAGATCAACCCTTGGACTGAAAGCACACTTTCCAATTCCATTCATGGATCGGATGCTTGACAAATTGGCAGATAGAGGTTGGTACTATTTTTCTTAATGGCTATTCGGGGTACAATCGGATCACTATAGCCCGGAAGACCCGAGAAGACCACCTTCCCACTCAGTATGGAACATTTGCTTGTAGGAGAATGCCTTTTAGGTTGTGCAATGCACATTAAATTCCCACGTTGTATGATATCGATATTCTCAAATATGGTGAAGGCTTGATTGGGTTATTCATGGGTGCTTCTCGGTTTTTGGTGACTCATTCGAATCTTGCCTCAAGAACTTGGGCAAAATGTTGAATAGATGCGAAGAAACTAATCTGGTCATAAATTTAGAAAAGTGTCACTTCATGGTCAAAGGAAGGAATAGGTTGGGTCATAAAATCTCAGAAAAAGGGATAGAGTTGGACAAGGTAAAAATTAAACGATAGCGGGATTGCTACCGCCTATTTCAGTTAAAGGGTCAAAAGCTTTTGAAGTCATAGCGGATTCTATAGGAGGAGGTTCATCAAGGACTTTTCAAGATTGCACAACCATTGTGTAAATTTCTTAACAAGGAGGTGAGTTTGTATTTGATGAGGCATGTCGAAGGCCTTTGGCGCTTGAAGGAGAAACTCACTACTACTCTTATTATTATAGCTGCGGGTGGTCTCTTTCATTTGAGGTAATGTATGATGCTAGTGGTGTTGCCCTCGGTGTCTTGGACCTACAAATAGCGAAGATTTTCTCTTTAGCTATTATTCTAGTAAAACACTCAACACGGCCCAAAGAACTACATTGTCACTTTGAACAAGAGCTACTAGTAGTGATCTTTACATTTGAGAAGTTTCGAAACATACTTTCTTATAAGGTGATTATCCATAGAACTATGCTTCTTTGAGGTACACGTGTAAAAGTATCTTGCTTAGGTTATTCGGATGGGTGTTATTACTTCAGAATTTGAGTTTGAGGTAACAGAGCGAAAATAAACTAAAAATTAGGTGGTGATCAACTTTCTGGAATGGAATGCGAAATTTAGACGAGAGGAGATTTAGTATTGATGATGCCTTCCCATACAAACAAGTACTAGCTACATCTAAAGTACTTGATTCCTAGGTTACCTCTAACTTTGCAAAATTATTTGGTCGATGACATGATGCAGCATATATGACTCCTTGATGGGGAAGAAGTTCTTATTCGATGCTCGAAGGTACTATTAGGATGAACCATACTTATTTTCATTTATGAGATGGTATAATTTGGAGGTATGTGCGGTAGGAAATGTTGAGCATTCGGAGGCTTGTCACTTGTCCCCGATTCTTTGGTCATCATAGTGGTAGCTCCAAGATGCACCAAAATCTTGCAATGCGAGCATTCTTTGGCCCTCTATTCACCAAGTGGCTGGTTATGCCAAGGTATGTGATCAGTGCGAAGACAAGGTGACGTACTTGCGAGCATGAGTTGCCATTGACACCATCTTGGAAGTTGAATTCTATTGAGTATATAGGAGTATTGACTTCATGAGCCCATAACATATGGGATAGAAATTCATCTTAGTTGTGATGGATTGTGTCTCCAATTGGGTAGAGAGGCTATTCAATACTATGATGAAGGAAAAAGTGTCACATCATTTATATGGAAGAACATATTCGCTAGGTTTTGTACTCGAGCAATCATTGGTGATGGTGGATCACACTTTATGCTTTGCTCTTTAGAACCTGTTGCTGGAGAAAATATGGCATTCAAGCATAATGTGAAAACACCTTACACGATCGAGTATGTTTAAATATTTTAATTAAAAGACTATATAAATAATTTTAAAATATAAACGGAACATACCCCTTGGGTAGCATTTAAAGAACCACCCAAATTAATATTTATTGAGACTTCTTGGGCGTCAGTGGGTACTAATCGACATTGTCCATTAGTTTTTGTTTCCAACGATACTTTGTCTATCAGTTTGTCATAAATCTTGTCAATCGGAGTTGACCCTTATTTCTTGGCAGTTTTATGATGCATAATGGTGAATAGGCGATTGACGACTTAAAAGATTTTTTATTTCTAATATAAATCTTCAATCGATAAACTAGATATATAAAGAAGTTGAATCAATTGAATAATACAACATGATTGTTATATAGCTCATAGCCCTAAATCGATTTTGTATTGTTGATAAGCGATCTTGGGCATATTTATATGCCCAAGTATTATTTTATACAAATGTTTGTACCTTAATTTAAGAATAATCTCATGTGTTTTTGGTAATTTTTGGCCATGGACTAACAAATATTATTATCTCTTTGTAGAGTTGAAACTTCCAATGTATGGAAGCTCAATGTGAAGATAATGGTCCTAATCTTTGAAAATAAATGTTAAGGAGCGGATTATGGATGGTGAGACAAATTTGAAAAGGACATTTGGAGTCAACTCAGGTACCACGAGAGAAGCATTAGGGCGTTCAACAACTGCCATGGAGCAAATAATTAATTTATATGGCGAAAGTACACCAAAACGGTGAGCATACTGCGATAGCGGAGTGTCGCACGGGCAAATCACACACGATGGGTAGCGTAAGCGGAGGTGTTTCATCACGGGCAAAAATTTTTGCATTTTTTCCAACTTAACTATTATAAGTGAACCCTTAGCTCCTAAATTCATTATCATGAAAATATTTTGGGAAAGCGGAGAGGAGCGAAGGGAGAAGCG
Source organism: Datura stramonium (assembly GCA_018107945.1). Classification (NCBI taxonomy): domain Eukaryota; kingdom Viridiplantae; phylum Streptophyta; class Magnoliopsida; order Solanales; family Solanaceae; genus Datura; species Datura stramonium. Next base: position 8,209 of record JACEIK010012172.1, on the reverse strand, counting down.
AAGAACTTCACCTAGGATTCATTCTTTTTCATTCTCTTTTAATTACTCTTGTATGTACATTACTTTAATTATGTTTTTGAGTAATTGTACGAACATGAGTGGATAAAAAAACCCCCTACCTCTAAAGGTTGAGTCCATATGATATGAATGTAAATGCATGAATTCATCTTTGGTTTTGAGTTGTTAGTTGTTGTTTTGTCTTGCAATCTTCATTATTGTTGTTTTTATGCTTGATCATCATGAAAACAAACTCGTTAAACTTAGGTAAATGCTCGAAGAGGTAACCCTAGGTTATAACACAAGAATGTAGGGAGAAAGTTCTTGTCTTTCCGATATGATTTGCGGTTAGGATAGAAACTATACCTAATTTGCCTTGCTTAGTTAATAAACGGGATGATAGCTAGACACCAACTTAGAATTGTCCATCATAGCTCCTTAAGTAGTTGTAGGCTTAATTCGGGTTAAATGATTAGAGGCATCAAAGTCCATAATCAAGGATATAAACCCTATGAAGCCACATTCACGTAGTTAAATTGCTCACGAATTAGGGTGTCACATCTCCGCTTAATGATGTTGGTGTGAGACTAGTTTGTGTGTTTAGAGGCTCGAGAGACCATGAACACGCATTTTAACTATGTGAACACTTGAAGTTTTCATACTCAAACCATTATGAATTGTAGCATTGAATGATTATCAAGCATTGACTCTAGTTGCTTCTCGTATTATTTTTCGATTGTTTGTGATCACCCTAAATTTAATTGAATTTTCCAAAACTTCTAAAATAAACACTTGTGAAGGTTAACTTGAAACTTGAACTTGAATATTCAGAAGTAGTTCGGTCCTATAGGTTGTGCAGCGTCTTGGCGTGCCACTTGGGCGAACAGCCAACATAAAACCTCAAGCTCTTTCTTGGATAAAGTTTATTATTTTTGTTAATTTAGTTAATTGATAATTATATTAAAGTTTACTCATATTCGGATTAATGATTATCAGCATTAATTAATTTAGTTAATGGTTAATCATAAGTTCCTACGGGTTGAAATACGAGTTTTAAAATCACTATATTGTTTATATGACCATGACATTTGCGTGTGTGTTCGGGAGAAACAAAAGTCAACTAGATGCGGATCTATTAAAGTCAATAGGGTATCACGCCACGGATTCTAGTTTAAGTGATGAGTTTTTTCCATTCTTTTGAGAATACCTTTTGACTGCTTTTAACTAATTCATTAATTATTATTGACTAGCTTTATTTATTTATTTATTAATCTTTAAAAAATAATAATTACTTTTTTGTCTTTTGTTTATTTTCTTAAGCTATAATGAGAATTAAAACATAAAATAACATATTCTTCTTTCTAAAAGTCTTCTTTAAAGTTTTTTGACTTGCGTCTAGTTATACATAATAATTATATTTTTATGTTTAATCAATTTATTTATATAAATTGGAAAGATGAATATTTCAAATTAAAAAATTTAAATTTGACTCTGCTCTCATCTTATGAAGTAGAGGTGTTCCGATAGAACCTTGGCTCAAGAAAAGCGTTTTTAGAATCGATTTGAAAAAGCAATGATGACAACACTATGGAAAACAAAAATATTTAAAGTAAAAATAGTACAATAACCAAAGAAAATACCAACATAATGTTTAATAACAATGACAAGGAGAAGTAAATGAGATTATTTTTCAATTAAAGGTGGTTAGGGAATAGAATATCCAACCACTAAACTTATATACATTTTAAAAATATGCGGGTTTAGTACAACAACAACGCTGAAAACTACATGATGCATTTGGCCACCCTAAGCCTTTGCATTCAAGTTTGCAATCCTCCCATGTAAGCTTCAGTAGTGCATTTCTTGTGCGGTATGGCCTATCTTCATTTGTAACACCTAATCCTTACACACAATTTTTTATTTATAATTAAAAATATAAATTAACACACAAAAGTAAAAGTATAAGTATTTATGTGAATTACCAAGAGGATTTGATGCGATTGAAAATGGAACAACTAAGAGAAGGAAGACAATTAAAAACTTGGAAAACTCCATTTGAGGCTTGTAGTCTTCCACACAGTTGCTATATGCTTAGAGTATAAACTTAGTACCAAATATAAATAATATAGCTATTTATAAGGAATTAAATAAGTATATAAACATAATCTTTTTGTATAAAAGAAGGGCATTTTAATATTTTGGGATTGAAGCAATCTTCAAAAATATGCAGTAATTTATTAGGGGGAATACTTGACTAGAATCCTTTTTTAATAAGAGGAAGGTAGTAAGGTTTGATTTCTTGGATGGTTATTTCATATTTCCTTTATTTTATTTTATTTGAATTTTGTATTAAAAATAATTTTTATACTTCTTTAATTTTAGCGAATTAAAGAAATTTAATATTATTCTAAATAGTAACCTTTACATTAAATAACCCGGCCACGATCCAAAATGTGGCCAAGATTGATCTTGGCTTTACATCGACTCTAGCTCAATAGGAGAGATATTTTTTTTAAACAACATACAAAATTATCAAAAATTTTACATTATCTTTATAAACAATCACGTTTACATTTACAATAAAACCCAATAATGTCTTGACTCCCCAAGATCTAGTCTAGACATGTACAAGACTCTACTAGAAACAACGACAAATAAAAATGATACGGCTTCGCTGCGGGAGAATGTGGCCCGATCTTTGAGTATCACCTCGTCAACCATGAGCGGAAATCACCTACTACAACCTACACCCAAAAGGTGTAGCAAGATAATATCAATTACACTACTCATGCGGTAGACATCATCGGCCAACTAAGGTTAGTTCTTGCAATAGTATATAATTATCATGAAATCGATTAATCTTTACTAGTTACAACAAACACACTATAATAAGTCTAAATCTTGATTAAATCCTCATTTAGATACACAATTGCACAGCTCTGTGTACATACGTGTACATGCATTAAAATTTTCTCCACTCAACATAACAATCAATTCATCAACTTTTCAATCCCTACATTGTTGTCGTCGTCTTTAGCTGCGGTGGTGACTTGCTCGCTACCACGATCTCGCGGTCATAGAGACATAAACGATGCTGATAACCTTCTTAGAAGTAGTATCTAGACATTACGCCTTCTCTTTTTGAACGTCCTTTTTAGTCACTCCCTATTCATTCAACTACTCAGAGACATTTCTGCCTATCTCAGATTATCTTTTATTTTGCTATTTGTTAACCTTTTGTAGCCCATACAATCATTATTTCAGCTCTACCACTATTAGTGAAACTATTTTCCTTAGTTAGCTCATTCAACATGGCATTATATACGCACTTGCCCCTTACGGGACCAATACCACAATTAACCTAGCTCGAATTATACTAGTCTCAGCAAATTCAGATGATCCCCACATATTACGTGTAACAACATAAATATACTTTTATCAATTATTATCAAGTGACATAGTTAAACAATCAACAACAAACAAATAAGTCATACAAACGAGCCATGTCCCATAGGAATATGAACATAAGTATATATTGGTACTTCCTAGAAAATTCACTTGTATGTCACACTTACTGACATCAACATATCTTACTCCTTATTTATCTTTCATATTCTACACGAATCATGTTGGTATATCAAGTATCACGTACGTATATTTGTACACATGCTAGAGGGTCTTTTTTATGCCCTTCTAGTCATGACACATGAGAGAGTTCAGGAAATTCCATGTATTGTACCGGCGTATTACCGCTCCCACTCATTTTCATTTGGATGCTCACCTCGGACACAATTCATTCATATCACACCGCTCCGCTCCCATGCTCACCTCGCCTGAGCCACTCCTTATCCAAGTGTTCATGCATACTCAATCACACACTCATTTGCTCGTTTGGATGCTCCTCGGACCACGAGACTCTCATCTCAAAAAGGCCTTGCTCATCCATCATCACCACGTCTCACCGGCACGCATTGGTTATTGCTGATAACACTTTCGGTTCATAATAATATTCACAATTAATCAATTAAAAGTTCATTCAAGAAACACGGTTATACAACCATACTTTATATCACCATCAACGGTAGAAGACAGTTCAAGAATATTTGTTGGTGTACAATTCATGTAAGACATTAGTCTGAAATCCAATTCCCATAATTCCACGTTATAATTAAATGTATGTACAAAAAAATTAGATATATGCCTATAGACATCCGGTACTAATGCGTTTATACTTATATTTGTACAACCCTACATAGTGGTCACTTTCAATTAATTACTAATTCAACCTTTCAAGACTTCACCATTCGGACGGTTTTACATTAACTAACCCCTTATCTTACCACACACTATATTTATATTCCCCTCAACTTCCTTCTTAATTCAACAATTTTCCACTACAATCCCATGCTAGTGCCTATCCTTCCTCTTATAACAAATGGAAATAACATTCAAGAACATGTAGTCAAGAAGATACAATCAAGAATATATAGTCAAGAAAATATATTCAAGAATATCGGTCAAGAAACCCTACTTAGAGCTTATACTATATAAGAGTACACCTTTAAAACCTACCCTCAAGAACATATCCACGTTCATTAGTTGTAGTCGGGGTTCCTTACCTCTTTATCTTCTTATTATTTAGATTACCCTCCCCAGAGACTACTTCCACGATATTACATAAGTATTCATCCATGTATACATCTATACACACCCATTAATTGCATATGAATTATGCACATGTATACGAGTCTCAACCAAAGTCTAACTCAAAAGTAAGCCATGCTTGCACGGGAGCCAAGCTACGCAGAAGCAATGGAGTTCCATTTTTTGAGCTGAGTCTAGTATTTTCTTGATGAATTCTATCGGGAGAGGATAGTGGAATCTTGCCCTTCTCTAGCCACCCTATTCTTTTCCCTAGTAGGATAACCAAACTTTGTTCGCAAGGAGTATTTAATGACTTCCTTATTCTGATAGGATCTAGATTTTAAAAGTGGAAAAAAATGGAATTCTAGTCTACGTCTTTCGCTACAACGATCTTTGCTCCGTTACGGTGGTCACATCATGGAACAAAGGTTCCCATAGTAGTAGTTCTATCCAAGGTGACAAATAATTTTAATTCCCCCTTTAAATAATATACCCATTACTTCTATTCTTACCGGAAAATAGACCAAGGCCTATAAAGTGTTTCAAATTCCTCGTCAATGTTATTAAGGTACTATAAGCATTGTTGGTGTTACATAACTACCCTCCAATATTCATTATACTTGACCCTTATCTTTTAAAAATTATATTTTTTTGTTTTACTTATCCATTTTGGAAAATCAAGATAAATTTATTATTTTTTCAATACTAAACATCATTAAATAACTAGATAAAGTACTAGTGATCCAAATTTAATTTCAAATCATAATTAATCAATCCATTCTTAGCTCAATCTACACTAATCTATGATCCCATAATCAAGCTTTGAAGAAGGATGTGCCGATAGAGTGACTAAGAGATATGAAAGCCTTTGATGCTATGAAGAGTTAGTTATCCAATTCAATTTATGTTGGTACCACCGCAGAAAGGTAGTATGTTGTTGTTGTATTTGTCTAACTCAAATAGTGCATTTAGATATGTATTACGCAAACATGATATCAGGAAGGAAAAAGGGCAATCTACTATTTAAGAAAGAAGTTCACACCATGAGGCTCGTGCACCCTCCTATAAAGGACTTGTTATGGTTTTCTTGGATTGCCTAGAAATTGAGACATTTCTTCTTAGTATATACTAGAAACCTCGTATCCAGAATGGATCCATCTCCTTGAAGCCAATGTCAATAGGGAAATTGGTAAGACGAAAGCAAATTCTACTCATTGAGTTTGAGATAGTCTATGAGAAAAAAAGGCAATCGAGGAAATCTTAGTTTTATAATCTTGCGGAGAACACGGTTGATGAAGAGGTTTTTGATAGGAGAAGACATTGTAGAAATCTTACCTCGGTTGGAGAGTAGTTTTGGAGGAGTTGTGAATTTCAAAGGATACGGAATTGGAGTTGTAGTAGTGTGAAAATTTGGAGCCGGTGTTACCTAGTAACAACAAAATTTTTGAATTCTCATGCACCGAGTATAGCCATTTTCAGAAGTAGTGTTCAATCAGTACATATTAATCAATATTTGACTGATTTGTCTAAGGATGCATCCTCGACATTTGATTAGCTCTTGGTATGAATTATTTAGGAATTTACATCCAGACAACAAATCAGTGAGATTACGTGTATTTACACACATTTTCGTAATATTGTATGAACTTCTCATTATAATTTAATTTCATGAAGAATACATTTTAATTGTCTTAATTAAAATTCAATTGACTAATTTGGGGTATTTATGCAAATATAGATATTTTTAGGCAAAATTGCACAAGAAAGGAACAAGAATGGAAGAAAGTGGATAAGTATGGATGAAGTTCAAATTTGTGTCCCCACCACCCATCGTGGTGAGATTCAGTATATATTGGGAGGCATGACACGGTGAGAATGAAACCTCAGGAGTACACATTGAAGTCTTGGAAACAAGAAGTGACGGAAGATGTGCCCATTACAGTGGCATTATGAAGAAGTTAGTGTGACCCAGTGATATCAATGCTCACGGGCGGCATGCCTCGGTGAAAGAGGCAAAGGAAATAATTGGCTAAGGCACAAGGAAGCACGACAGTGCGCTACAGTGCCAATGCAGTAAGATTCATTGGATGGGGGGACATGGTGAAAGTTGTCCTACATCTATTTTGACAAAATCCAAGTTTATGCAAGGAAGTTATGCGAGAGTTTTACCACCTCTTTAAATAGACACAAAGGTTTTTTTTGTGGACGTTGGACAATTTTGCAAGATTATCGCACTAGGAGCATATTGAAGATACATAATCTTTTGGTTCTTACATCTTTTAACTTTCTTTAGATGTTTGTATGAATATTAACTATCCTTTGATTGTTGCTATTAGCATGATCGGTTAATATCCTTGTTTGGGGTTATGTTATTGGCATGATTGTTATTGTAAGGAACTTGATTTGCTTGTTAAGATACTTATCTTTTTATGCTACGGCTCGTGTAGTTTTCTTTACTAGAATTTTTGATCTAAATTGTTTTGTTGTTTTATGACCAATAGAAGATATCTTTGAACCCAAGGTGAGACTCAAAAGAGGATCTAGGGGCTAATAAGATTGAGTAGAGCATGATCTTTTCCCCACACGAATCATTGATTTGGAAGGAACAAGCATTGGTTGAGGCTTTCCTAAGTCCAAAACCATGAATAACTTAGTGTAATGCGGTGTTATCGGTGCACTAAGAAGCACGTTGTAGTGAGAGGAACCAAAGTCAACAGTTGGATAAGGCATAAGGAAGCACGACAATGCGTTGTAGTGCATAATGCGGTAAGATTCACTACTATGGGTGGCGCAACACGGTGAAAGTTGTTCGAACGTCTGTTGCAATTGTTTCCAAGTTTTTTTGTAGAAGTTGTCGATGGTTTTAGCACCTATATAAATAGACACCAAAGTCATTTTAGAAGAGATTGGACAATTTTAGGATATTTTCACACTAGGATCACATTGAAGCCACATAATTTGTTTGTTCCTACTTCTTTTAACTTTTTTTTAGACTTTTACATTGATATTAACTATCCATTGATTATTGCTATGGACATGGCCAAGCTAATACCGCTGACATGAGTTATGATAATTGCATGATTGTTATTGTATGAATTTGATTTAACTTGTTATTATATTTAGCGTTGTGATAAGACTTGTGTGATTTATTTACTCAATTTATCTAATTGTTTTGTTGTTTTAACGACCAATATAATATATCATTGAACCACTTGATGTGATTCAAGAGGGTAACCTAGGAATGCAATAAAATTTAGTTAGTGCATGATCTTTTTTCCTTTGCATAAGGAGATTAGTGCATGATCTTTTCACTGCATAGGGAATTAATTTGCAATTAGGATAGAGATATACCTCATCTCTTTGACTAGTTAATGCAAGACAAATTTATAAGAATTTGTGCCACATTTATGATCACAAGTGGTAGCTGTGGAAGTGAGAGCATGGATCGGAGGGCTTCACAACTAGACAGATTGTGTCATGCCCCGAGCCTACACACTGGACATAACATGGTACTTGAAGCCACAAGTGACCTCAAGTCAACCCCTTGTCTATCATACACTAACATCCT